>JAABKJ010002037.1:0-28924 GCA_011634705.1 Andricus grossulariae
AAATATTGTTCCAATTGCAATTTAAAATATGCATTATAATTCTATTTCAATATTAAATTATTACCAATATAAATAAACAAATATTTTAGCACTTTTTCTGGTTAACAAAGTCATAAGTAAAAAATTCCGTTCATTTGAACGTTCAGAACTTCAAGCACATGAATTTTTAGAAAGCATTTTACTTTTAAATCCGAAAAGATGAATTTTCAATCAAATAGTTGAATTTTCATCAAAAAACCTTGAATCTTCACGAAACAGTTGCCTTTATAACCAAATAGTAAAACTATTTATATTTATTTAATAAAAAGTGACGAATGTTCAACCAAATAATCGAATTTTCAACCAAATTGTTGAATTTTCGAGTCTAAAAGACGAATCTTTTAGAAGACAGTCAAAGTTTGAAAGAAAAGAGTTTATTTTCAACCAAGAAAGGAGAATTTTCAACCAAAAAGTATGATTTTTCTACCATAAAATGTGGAATTTTAATCTAAATTGACTTATTTTCTATCCAAAAAGACGAATGTTCAACAAAACGGCTCAATTTTTGACTAAAAAAGATTACTTTTTAACCGAAAAGTTAAATTTTTAACAAAATAATTGTTTTTTAACCAAATAGTTGAATTTTCAACCTACAAAGACGAATTATTAACCAAATACTCCAATATTCCAACCAGAAAGTCGAATTTTTTAGAAGACAGTTAAATTATCAACCTGAAAAAGTGAATTTTCAACAAAAAATATCATTTTTAACCAAAAAAGATGAATTTGCATCAAGGGTTAAGTTTTTAAGCTAAATAGTCGAATTTTTAGAAAAACATTTTACTTTTAATCCTAAAAAAAAGAGTTTTCAACAAGAAAATTAATTTTATACTAAGGAAAATGAATTTTCAATGATATAGTTGAATTTTCACCAACAGAAAACATTAAATCTTCTCTCTAAATTTGAATTGGTAAAAAATTACTGATTGTCAGTTAAATTCTACTAATTGCTTTAGCGAGAATTGCGTCACTGACAATTAATATAATTGTATTGATTGGATTAGTACAACGAAAATTACTAATTGATCAGTTATAGTTGTAATGAAGAAATCAGTTAATTTTAAGAGGTTATGTTCCAAATATATTTGCGCACCATTTTTAATTTGAAATTGTTTAATGTTTAAAATTTGTTCACCCATGTGATAATTTCTTATTCATTTATCAAAATAAAAAATTAAAAATACACTTTATTATTATAAATAATTTTGGAGTATAAACAAAAGCTTGATTCAAAAAAGTTTCCTCTATCAATTTATTGTAAGTCCATAATTGATTCACTGGAGTTACGGAATGACTGATTAACTTGAGTTACGGTATTTTTACTGTTAAAATTAGTAAACTTCTGAAAATAACTTACTCATCAATTAAAATTAAGTGTACTGAATGAATTAGTAAAATTTCTACTAATTCCAATTTAGAAAGTTCACCGAAGAGTTGTATTTAGAATCAAGCAGTAGTTTGAATAAAAAAAGACGATTTTTCAACAAAATAGTTGCATTTTTAACCAAATTGTTGAATTTTCGAGACAAAAAGGCGAATTTTTAGATGACAGTCTAATTTTAACATATAGGTACAATTTTCAACCAAACATTTAACAAAATTGTTGAATTTTAAATCAAAAATAGTCAAATTTTCTTATAGGGTTGTATAATTCGCATTTAAGCGAAAAAAGGAGAAATAAAAGGGGAATTTTCTTGAAAATAGGAGAAAAAAGGAATTCTTTAAAATTTGGGGAATAGGGGAAAGATTCTGCAGTTTTTATTCAAAATTAAACAAAATTCCCTGTCATTTCCCTGTCCAGTGGCCTCCCTGTTCGTTGCTTCAAATTGCGTTGGCTAACGTGATTTTAAATTGTTTTATTTATAGCTTTATTTAATGGGGAATGATCTTGGTGAGAAAAAAATCAGGGTGTAATGATAGTTTCAAATTGGCATGAAAAATCAACAAGATCTGGGCGATACGTTGAGATTTCATTTCTTATTTATGTGGGCCCAAGAAACTATAGGGGCAGAAACAAGGGCTGCCCGCATGTGTGAACCCTCCTCTGTTAGATATTACTTTGCTCTCGAACCTAAAACAATAGACGCTCAGGCTCCTCAAAGAGTGGATAAGGTTTAAACTTCCTCCTTGATGTTCAAACGAAAGTCTTCGCTCTGTTTGAAAGAGGAACAGTGTTTCAAATATGATTCAGAAATCCTTTTAAAAAAGAGATATCTTTAGGATTTTTCACGTATTATAACAACTTGTTTATTTCGTTTCATTTCTGGTGTGCTGCGATGTGCCTGGTCGTTTCATTTCTGGTGTGCTGCGATGTACCTGGAGTTCTGAACCTTCAGATGAACGAAATATTTTTTCCCAATTCTATTTTAACCATCAATATTGTCCTAGCTACAATTTAAAATTTGTATTATAATTTTGATTCAGTAAATATATTATTTGCAATATAATTGAACAACATTTTAGCCCTTTTTATAGTTTACAAAGTCATCAGTAAAAAAATTCGTTCATTTGAATGTTCAGAATTTCAAGCACATTGTGCGGCGAGCTTATAACTAATTGCATAATACAATTAATTTTCAGATCTGGATTTATTTTCTAAAAAGTACAATAGTTTAGGGTGGTCAAAGAAAACCTGCAAATCAGGAAAATGTCTGGGAATTATATTAAGGGGCACTTTGAATAATGGGGAATTATTTAAAGTTGAGGGAATTTTGAAAATTAAGTTTTACGGCCACCTTGACATAATATTCTTGTTAGTGATTTATTTACCTTGAACTTCTTTATCATTTGATTGAAAATTCGACAATTTCGTTAAAAAGTCATCCTGTTTGGTTGAAAAGTGCAACAGTTTGGTTGAAAATTCGTCTTTTTGGATTAAAAATTCGTCTTTTTGGATTGAAAATTCAAATATTTTGGTAGAAAGTGAACTTTCTGTTGTTGAACATTCAACTGAATTCTTTCTTTGTTGAAAATTCGTCTTTTTGGTTCAAAAATTCATCTGTTTGATAATATAAAAAAATTTCATGACTTTTGGACAAGAATGAAACTGTTTGGTTGAAGACTAATCTTCTTTGGTTGAGGATTCAGTTATTTTCTTGATAATACGTCTTTTTTGTTGATTTAAAATTAAAATCTTTTTTGTTGAAATATCTAGAGTAGGACCTCTCGGATCGGACCTTGAATTATCAATATCTATAAATTAAAAAATCGACATATGTGGTAATAATTATAATTTTGGAAACTATTTTTCATCGTCGTATATAAATTACAAATTGTAATGATTAATTATACAAAAGTTTGAATTTTTTTTACTGAAAATTTAAATTCCATTTTTTGTTGAAAATGTATCTTTTTTAGTTGAAAATTCGTATTTTTCGGTAGAAAACTAATCTTCTTGATTTTAAATGTTCTCATTTTTGGTAAAAAATTCAACAGTTTGGTTGAAACTTAATCTTTTTTGATTGAGGATTTATATTTTGGGGTTAGAAATGTAACTGATTTACAGGAAATCCGTCACTTTTTTTTGCTGAAAAATCTTTATTTGTTGAAAATCCATCTTTTGGGTAGAAAAATTCATCATTTTAGTGGAAAATTCAACTATTTATTTCAAAATTGATGTATTTTGTTGCAAATTCGTCCTTTTTGGTACAAAATCTTTTTAGTTACTGAATTGATCTCTTGGTAGAAATTTATTTATTTTTTGTTTTGTTTGAAATGGCTACTATTATTCGTTGAGAATACATCTTTTTGTTGAATATTGAACTTTTCGGGTTGAAAATTCAACTGTCTTTTAAAAAATTCGTCTTTTTTGCCTATAAATTTTACTATTTGTTTGAAAATGCAACTGTTTGTTGGAGTTTAATATTTTTTATTAAAAAATCGATTGTTTTGTTAAAAATTCATTTTTTTAGGTGGAAGATTACGACATTTGCTTTAAAATATAACTATTTTTTTTTGAAAATGTAATTATTTTGTTAAAAATTCAACTGTTTTGTTGAAAATTCGTCTCTTTGGTCGGAAAATCCGTCTCTGTGGATTGAAAATGCAATTGTTTTTGTTTTAAGTTTCATATCTATTGTTTATACATTTGACCACCTGGTTTAAAAATCATCTTTTTAGGTTGGAAATTCAACAATTTGGTTAAAAATTCAATTATTTTGATAAAAATTTAACTTTTTTTTAGAAAAGTCATATTTTTTGGTCGATAATTCAACTGTTTTGTGAAAGTTCTTCCTTTCGGATTGAAAATTAATCTATTATGGCAGAAATCAGTTTTTGGTTGAAATAACTAAATAAATTTGAAATGTTTTTATTTTAATCTCAAATATTATTGTTTTATATCGTTTATAAAAGATTCTTGGTTTAAAATGTTCTCTATTCTCATACATTGTTCTCTATTGTCAGACAGAGCAATAATAGTGTTCTGGCAGTTGCTCGCATAAATCAAGTGGTTATTCCAATTACTATTATAACTGTTATTTCTTTTCTCGAAGCTAGCTTGAATTCAAACCATATATTGCATTTAATGTTCTTGAAACAAAAGTCAAGGTTTTCACAGTCTAGAATTTTTTATATTATCATATGTAAATATTTAAATATTGTTAAGAAGCCCATACTTCGGGATCCAAGCATCTGGATTCCAAATGTTTTAAAATAACGTAAAGTAAATACTAATGGCTTCAAAAGTTAGCTTGAAAGAAATAGGATCATAAATATTTAGGATTTCGGACCATTTTTTACAACTAAACTCGTTGAAATCAGGTAAAAATAACACATCTGGAGACATGCTGTAAAGAGTGTAAAGTGTATACTGTAAAGCAATTTGCCTTTGACCCTTAAGGTTATTTATGTTTATAGTCCTAATCCTGATCTATTCTCAGATGTGAAAATTACAGTTTTTATGTGCACGGTTAGAATTTTTTTTCTGCATTTTTCGGAAATACCTGCAAAAGAAAGTTGCCTGATGAATGAGATTTCTATGGGTCGTCACGAGTTAGGGTCTCTAATCTGGGATGTCTAAAAATATAGTCGTTGAAAGATTCGAGGCACTTTTTGACAAAATACATCAATTAAAATGTTTTAAGGGGTCGTTCAAAAACTACGCCACGGTAATAGAACAAAAATAAACAATAAGATAAAACAAAACACATATAAACATAATAATTTAACAGACTTCACAGCCCAAAATGATCTCAAATTAAGAGGAATAGGGTGATTTTCCACGACAATAGGGGAATACCATATTGAATTCGATATACCTTGCATTTTCAACTAAATAGTTTAATTTTTAATAAAAAAAAGATTCATTTTTTACCAAAAGAGATGATTTTTCAAAGAAAAAGTTGAGTTCTAAAAGCTGAAAAGTCGAATGTTTTACAATACAGTTAACTCTTAAACCCGATAAAGATGAATTATCAAGCAAGAAGGATGATTTTTCACCCTATTAGTTGAGATTTCAACAAAGAAACAAATTAATTTAAGACCAAACGGTTGCATTCACAATGAATTAGTTGAATTTTCAAGCAAAATAGGCGAATTTTCAACAAAGTAGTTGATTTTTAAAGAAATAGTGAAATTATCGAACATAAAGGACGATTTTTCAAAAGAACAATTGTATTTTCGAACAAAAAAAATGTTTTTTTAACATAGTAGTTGAATTTTCAAGCAAACAAAGTTAAACTTCAACCACAAATAGTTACATATTCAACCAAGCAGTTGAATTATAAACTAAAAAAAATATTTTCAACAAAATAGTTAAATTTTTAAACCAAAAGGACGATCTTTTAAGAGGACAGTTGAATGATCTATCTGCAATTCTAAAAGGACAAATTTTCAAACCAAAAAGGCAAATTAAATTTTCAACAAAATAGTTGAATTTTAAATTAAAATGATGAATATTCAACAAAAATATGATAAAATTTCTACCAAAAGAGATGATACTTCAAAACAAAAAGACATATTTTGATCTTTCAACCAAGAAAGATTTTTCAATCAAAAAAGAAAAGAAATTTCAACAAAATTGTTAATTTTCAGTCAAATAGTTTAATTTTCCAACATAATAATAGAAATTTGAAACCAAAATGACGAATTTTCGACAAAATAGTTAAATTTTCAACCAAAAACATCATTTTCAATCAATGAGTCGAATTTTAAACTAAAAACGATCAATGTTCAACTAATTGATTTTCAACAAATAAAGCGAATTTTCAACAAAATAGTTAAATTTTCAAACAAAGTGATGGATCTTTAACTAATAAAATGAATTTTTAACAAATTAATTCAAGTTTCAACCAAATAGTTGAAATTTCAGCAATTTTTTAAATTTTCATCCAATTAGTTTAATTTTCTATCAAAATAATAGAACTTCAAACCCAAAAAGACGAATTTTGAATTAAACCTTTGAATTATTTAGCCAAAAAGCCGATTTTTTTACAAAACAGTTCAGTTTTCAATAAAAAAACCTTTTCAACTATGTAGTTGATTTTTAAACTAAAATCGTTTAATTTTTAACCAATAATGGAATAGTTAAATTTTCAGTTACCAAGCTTCATTTCAAGGCCCTGGATACTGGTACCGAAATTTCGGTACAAATAGCCGTACTTTTTCGGTACAAATAGAACTGGAAAAGGGGCCGTTTGTACCAAAATTTCTGTAAAAATAACCAGATTTTTTTCGTTACATTTAGATACTTCCTAATTTTAAACCAATGAAAAATTTTGTTAAAGACTTTTTGTTAACCAAAATAGATTCAATTAAATAGAATTAACATTCAACCAAAAATAGTTAAATTTTCTTATTGGATTCTATTAATTCAGTTCGGATTTGAACAAAAAACGAGAAAAGGGAGAGTTTTCTTGACAACAGTGGGAGAATGAGGAATTCTTTAAAAAATGGGAAATAGGGGAAAGAGTATGAAGTCTGTTTTAGATGCTTTACAGTTTACGCATTTATGTTTTCCATGTGTGATGTCACATTCTGCTTTAAATCCTCCCCTACGTCAAAAATCCCACCCCCCTGGCAGTGTAACGTGGTTTATTTACGGCCCCCAAAAGCCCAATAATTTATTGATTAAAATATGAAATAGAGAGTAAAATTAGTATGATTTTAAAGAAAGTATTTGACATGTTTGAATAATAAATCGTTAATAAACTTCTCTAGCTAAATATTAGTCTTTTTATTCATAGAGTAATTACTATCACTTAGTCTGAGTTGTTCAAACACCAATTTCCAGGACTCGTGAGCGTCATTTACTTGGTATTCATGGCAGGTTTTAACGAGTGAGACAGACACCAAACTCCGTTATAGGTTTACCTAGCCATATCTAGGAATCTTGTTCATACACGTGATCAAGTTCGAGGTCTTTTTTCTGGACTCAGGTAGTTGGCAGGGAAAAGTGTCTCTTATTTATGACACTTGCGTGCTTTTGTTTACTCTTTTGTTTACCTCTCTTGTCTCTCTCGATCCTTTTCTTCTGCATACTGATCAGTAATAAAAAAAGTCCTGAAGGAAGGTTTTCCTGCGGCTTTCAAAATGAGTCGCAGGAATAATGCTACACCTGCTTTTCAATCAGATTTGACAATAATTTATATCATTTTTATCAGTCGATCCTATCTCTCAGATTCGATCAGACAGGTCCAAGTTTTGGGGGAGGTCTTTTCTTGTTCAATCAGATACTTTTTATAAGAACTCTTCAATATTAGCAAAGTCATGGTTTTCATTTACGAAATCATACTTTTTCTTGCGGCATTACTTCATACTTCAATGCGCACTTCCAGGTGTTGATAAGTTAAGGCCATTAAAAAATTACGTCACACTATCAAATTTTTCATTGAGAATTTATCTTTATATTGGTGAAAAATTCAACTACTACTTGCACTGTTAGAAGTTCATGAAATTTCATTCAGTGAAAAACTCATTTAAATTTCATGCAACACTGAAATTTAAATAGCCTTATTGAAATTTCAATGTAAGTTTTGAAACTATTATGAAAGATTGTGCATTGAATTTTTTGTAAATGTTCATGAATATCCTGTGGATATTCAATGTAAATAGTGCAACTTTTTTAAGAACAGTTCTCTGAAATTACTTCTTTCGAAATGACAAAGTAAAACCAATTTTGTACATGTAATTGCAGAAAATGCATAAATGGATAGAAAAATATATCACATACAAAGCTTCTACATTTAATTTCATGAATTATTTTTAAATTTTGTTCATATTTTCATTTAGGTTTCTTAAATTTAATAAAAAATGTTACTTCATTTTCAACGCATGTTTATAAAATTTACGTTGAAATTCATTCAGCCATCAATAATATTTTATGTATAAACAATTGAAATAGGTTTCAGAGTCAATTTTATGAAATTTCAATAACTTTGGCTTCAAAATTAAATTTCGTGTCACTAAAAAGTAATGAATATGGTTTCAAATTAATTTTCAAAGCCAAATTAATGAAATTTCAGTGACATAAGTCATTGAATATTGACTGAAATTTCAGGAAATTCCTAACAGTGTAGCTCTATATTTGACCGGTTATTTTTACGGAAAATTCGGTAACACTAGTCTGAATCTTTTTATCGAAAATGTTCAAAATTAAATTTCTCAGAATAACCCGATTTCTTCGTTTCTTCAAATGTGATTTTTGACTTAAAAGAAGAAGGGAACTGACTATATTATACCGAAAACGGTTAGTTTAATAAGTTTTAGAATAATATATTGGTTCGTATATTGGGTTAATTCCAGAATAAATCGGCTGGATTTCATATTTTTCGGAAGGGTATTTTTTTATATGATTTTCAAAATCTTGAATTATTGCAATTTTTGAGATTTTTAGTTTTTCTTGATTCAGTTTGTCAAGTTTTTTTCACTCTTATAAAGCCGATAAGGCAAAGGAAAGAATACAAAATGTTAAAGCTGTTTCGATTGAAAAAAAATTAAAACACGAAATTTTCTCAAAAAAGTTACCTTTTTCTTCGTGGAAATTTTTAGGAGTGATAGATAATATACGGACAACTTGTCATAAACTTTAAGTCAAGGGTGTAGTTGTATTTCGGGAGAAAAAAATTCTATTTTTCGTACTGTTCATGCATTTAGTGTATTTTACTGTCATTTTTTACTTCAAATCAGTAAAATGTTATTTTATTAGACATAACGATATAAAGCGCCAAAAACGGCAAAGCTAGTTGCTTTTCCTTTGTTTTTCCGCAAAAAACTAATACTAATTTCCCCTGAAATATTTATTACCTATCACTCCTGAAAATTTCAGCGAAAAAAAAATGTAGCTATATATTTTGAGAAAATGTGTTGTAATTTTTCAAAAATCCAAACATCTTTACCAATTTTTATTCTTTTTTCATTTATTTCATCGGTTTCAAAAATTGAAAAAAGCAAGGATTTGAAAAAAAAAATTTTTCTCGAAAAACAGAAAATTACAAAAAAGAAAATGTATGGTACGTCGACTATATCAGTACTTATAATTCCTGAAAATTTCTGAAAAAATGTGCAGTTTTTGAGCTTTTTTTCTTTTTTTCAAGAATTGAAAATAACGTTAGCATTTTTTACTATTTCTGAATTTTTCTTGTGGATTTTGAAGGAGTGCACAAACTGGATAAACTGAAGTAAGAAAAACCTTAACACCTCATAAATTGCGAAAATGGCAGCGTTTTTAAACTAAAAATGGTAAAAGACTGAATTTATCCTTAAAATTTTGTAATTTCCATAAAGAATGTATATATTTCGCTGTGGTAAGTCAAAAAATAAGTATCTCGTTATTTTCCACGTCCAAACCATGTTTCATTAGCAAGCCAATCGTAAACATTTATCTGCAAAAATTCTATAAGAAACCATTACTTTTTCGTAATTTTGCATCGTTTTTCAAATTTTCTAACAATTAACATTTTTTATGATCTTTTTTATATTTTCCTAAATATTTTAAAACTCGCGCAAAAATTAATAAACTTTGCGGAATATTTTGTAGCAAGCTATATTTTATAACATTTTTCTAATTTCTTATTTATTACGATATCAAACATTTGTTAACCATTGTTCAGTTTCGTTAGCCTTTTTTTTATATTCATATTCATATAATTCATTCACAATGTTTGTGAACAATTAAATTTGAGCTAAAAATTGATTCTGAGATCTGAGAACATGGAAATAAATATTAGGATCAGATTGTTTTTAAAGTAATATGAATATAACTTTCCTAAGATTCTTGAAAAAATTTTAAAAGATTTTGAAGATTTGAGTTTTTTCGATAAAGAATGTAGACAATTTTAAAGAGAAGTTTTTTAAAAAGTTTTAAAATTATTTTCAATAAGAAATACAAATTTCGAATAACTATTTATTTGATAAAGGTTTTTGAATAATTAAATTTGAGCTAAATATAGATGCTGAAATTGAAAGGCAAGTAAACAAGTATTATCAGTTTGCTTTGAAAGTTATATAAATATAATTTTCCTAAGGTTCTTGAAAAAATTAAAAAAGATTTTGATGATTTAAAATTTCACGATAACGAATCTAGACAAATTTAAAGAAAAGTTTCTCTAAAGTTTTTAAATTAAAAAATTAAATTTGAACTGAAAATAGGTTTTGAGAACAGGAAATCAAGTATTATCAGTTTGTTTTTTAAGTTATATAAATATAATTTTCCTAAGATTCTTAAAGAAATTCAAAAAGACTTTTGAGTGTTGTAAAAAATCTAGAAAATTTTTGAAAGAATTTTTTTTTTATTTTACAAGATTTTACCAAATTTTTGAAAAAAATCGGATGAGTTTAAAAGACATTTTGGACTTTGAGAAGCTTGGAAGAAATTTGAAAATATTTTCTAAATTTTTGGAAATCTTTTCAAGTTTTAAAATATTGTTAATCTTCTTAAAACTTCTAAAATTCCTGAACATCTTCTCAATTTTAAATTTAAATTTCATCCTTTACAATTTACAAAATTAAACGGAAAATTCGAGTGAGTTCAGAAGATATTTACGACTTTTATTAGTTTCATACAAATTTATAAATATTTTATCAATTTTCGGAAATCTTTTCAAGTTTTAAAATATTTTTCATTTCCTTACGACTTCTAAACTTCTTAAATATCTTTTGAACTGACTCGAATTTTTCCTAATATTTTGAAAAATCTTTCAAAATTAAAAAAGTGACCTCAAATCTTCTAGATTTTTTTCGACATTTTTAGAAACCTTTTTAAATTTGTTGCTATTATTTTTTTTCAATTGCAATTTTTTCCTATTCCATTCGGAAAATTATCCTAATACTCAGATGGAAAAATTACAAAATGTTCGAGTTATAAGCTGGTAAACTTATTTTTGAAAAATTTTCGAAAATTTGTGTACAGTATTGTTGTGACTCATTTTATAAGGTAACAAATAAGTTTAGAAGCTGAATACGTATACTATTGTAAGTTGTAACTTTTTATTTTTGAAAACTCAAAAATAAAAAAATTCAAAAGCATATAAGTTTTAGAGGTCACTATTTGAATGTTGTCTTTTTCATTGATTATTTTTTGTATGTTTTTATTTTCGCAATGTCTTGAAAATACATGTATTAAATTTGTATGTACATATTTTATATTTTGAAACTAATTTTCAAAGAAAATTATAATTTTATCTTACTTGTTTCACATGTTTCTATAAATTTGGTGTGCTAATTACAAAATACATTAAGTAAAATTAAACAAATTTATTCATTATACAATAATGTGAAACAGGTAAGAAAAAATTCTTATTTTCTTTAAAAATGAGATTAAAAGTTTTCAGTAAATCATAGAACATAAAAACAAGAACAAAAATCACTAAAAACGACAAAATTGCAATCATATCCGAATGGAAATCCTCTAAATCATATCCGATTTTGAATTGAATTATGAATCTTTTTTTTTTAATGATCATACTGAATATTGAAATTTATAATAATTATCATTTTTATAATTTGAGGTCTATCTTTCGAGTAGTAAAAGGAGTAAGATCAAGTAAGAGTAGTTCTGTAGGTTCTATGTATACACAGGTCGGTAAGGTAGATCTCACCATCAAATAATAATTAATTCGGATTTAAAAAATTATGACAATAAAATAATTCTAAAATTTGTAAATTATAATTTAGTGAACAAATTTTAAAAATGAAGAAAAAGCATTGAAATTTTGAATGAAATGAAAATAAAAAATTGGAGGCGCCGGGCATCGATCCCGGTACCTCTCGCATGCTAAGCGAGCGCTCTACCATCTGAGCTACGCCCCCGATGTAGAAATGTTTGCGAAAATAGAAATTTGAGGTAGGGCCAACACAACCTAAATAAAATACAATTTGGTTTGTTATATATTTAAAAAATATTTAAAAAATATTTAAAAGTTTTAAAAAGTGTGGAGGTCAAACCATTTATTATAGAGTGCACGATCTGCATTTTGAGTAAAACGCTACTAACTAGTCTTTAACAAATTATGTATTTTCCTATTAATTTTCCTTCTTATTATATTTTTTATTTTCCTTTTCTTTAAATTGATCGGTTTTTTATTATTTTTTTTTTATTTAGTTATTTACATTTTACATTATCTATCGTTTATCACAATCTATATATTTTATTGGGAAGCATTGTCTCTAATGTAATATAAAATTAACGACGTAATAAATAATGAATAATTGAGAATGCATTTTTTCAAATTGAATTATTTATCAATTCTTATTAATTAATTTATGAAGAATTGAAGCACAAAAAAAGTATTTTTAGCCATTTGTTTGATGCATTATTTGTTATTATTTATATTTACATATTTTCTGTCATATTTATATATATTTGTTCACTTATTTATTTGTCTAGAATATCCTACCTAAAAAATTGGTGTAAACAATTGGTGAAAAATGTTAATATATCTTTGAACTTTTGCAGGATATAAAAAAAATTTTAGCAAATCATCAAATTAATTCAAAAGATATTTTAAAGTCTCAGAAGTTTTGAAAAGATTGGAAAATTATTTGAAAATTTTTAAGTTTTCAAACAATTTATAAACAAAATGTAGATTTTTGAAAATTATGAAATACAATTTTTAAGAGTTTTAAAGATTTTGAAAGGTCTTAAGAAAATAATTTTTTGTTTAAGATTCCAAGAAAAATTTTAATGGATTATTTATTTTGAAAAATTAATTTTGAGAAAATATTTGAAAATATATTACCACATTTTAAATTATTTTTTACAATTTTAGAAAAGAATGTAGAAGATTTTAAAGTCCAATTTTCAAGTTTTTCAATTTCCAATTTTCAAGAAGATTTTTTGATTTACCTACATTTATTTAGAGAGAATATTTCAAAATATTTCAAGACATTCTAAAAAAAATCCAAAACTGTCAAAAAACAATCTGGAAGATTTTAAGTCAATTTTTAAATTTTGCAGAACTTTTTCAAAACTTTAGGAAAAAGTCTATTAATTTTAAAAGTTATTTCGAATTTTTTTTTAATATTTCGAACAACTTAGAACAAAAAGTCGCTTTTTAAAAATTCTGTAATAAAATTGTGAAGATCCCTGGGTTTATTTTGACAACTAAATTTCAAGAGAATATTTAAAAGGATTTCAAAACATGACAAGAGATTCCTAAAATTATCAAAAACTAATACGGAAAATTAATGCAATATTTTTTTTAAATTTCCGAGTATCAAAAAGTCCTAATTATATATTTTTTCTAACATTTTGTAAAATCCTGAAAGTAAAAAAGAAATGCTTAGAAATTTTCTAGATTCTTTTTCGACATATCTGAAATCTTCAAAAATCTTTTTGAATTTTCTTGCGAAACCTAGGAAAAATATATTTATAATATTTCCTTAAGGCAGATAAACACAGAAAGTTAAAAAATAAATTTTTAATTTGTATTAAAAATTATTTTTTGCTCTAAATTATAATTTGGATATTTTTTCTTCCTTGACTGAAAAATCTTTTGTTGTAGAAAATTCAACAATTTTTTTGAAAATTCATCTTTTTCGTTTGAAAATTTATTGTAGTAGAAATTTCCTCTTTTTCATTAAAATTACAACTGTCTAGATTGAAATCAATTTTTTTTTTTTTTTGGTAGAGGATTTAACTGCGTTTTGTTGAAAATTAAAATCTTAGATCGAAATATCAACTATTACATTTTTCGTTTAGAATTCATAATTTAAGTTGAAAATTCACCTTTATTGGTAGAAAATTAATCTTATTGATAGAAAACTCATGTATTTGGTTGAAGATTCAACTATTTGGTTATCAATTTTTTTTTTCTGCTAGAAAGTTCATATTTTCGGGTTGAAATATTAAACAATTTTGTAGAAAAGTCATCTTTTTTGCAAATATTCAATCATTTTTGGTTGAGAATACAAGTTGTCGAAAATTAATCTTTTTTGGTTAAGTATTCAACTATTTTGCCGAATGTTTAAAAATATTTTTGAATTTTCGCAAGAATCTTAGGAAACTTATATTTATATAAACTTAAAAAAAAACTAAACACGGAAACTTGAAAAATAAATTTTTGATTTTGTATTAAAAAATATTTTTTCCTATAAATTATAATTTGCCTACGATTTTTTTTCTTTCTTAACTGAAAAATCTTTTGTTGTTGGAATTTTTATAATTTTTTTTTGGAAATGCAGCTTTTTGCTTTAAAAATTCTTTTCTTTTGGTAGAAATTTAATCTTTTTTAAATAAAATTGCAACTGTTTGGATTAAAATATTTTTTTTTTGTTAGTTGAGGATTCAACTATATTGTTGAAAATTCGTCTTGTTTTGGTAGAAAATTCAACCTTTTTTTAAAAGACTCATCTCTGTTATTAGAAATTTCATCTTCTTTTATTAAAAATGTAACTGTATAGATTTAAATATCAACTATTACATTTTTCTTCGAGAATTCATCATGTTAGTTGAACATTCATCTTTACTGGTAGAAAATTAATGTTCTTGGTAGAAAATTCATGTATTTGGTTAAATATTCAAGTATTTGGTTAAAAATTATTATACTTTTTTTTAATAAAATGTCATATTTTCGGGTTGAAAAATTAAACAATTTTGTAGAAAATTCGACTTGTTTCCAAATATTGAACCTTTTTTTTATTAAAAATACAACTGGTCGAAAATTAATCTTTTTCGGTCTTTTTGAGATTTGGATTATTTGGTTGAAAATGAACTTTTTTGTTGAAATTTTGATTTGACAAATCTGAAATGTTTAAAAATATTTTTGAAATTTCTCAAGAATCCTAAAAAAATTATATTTATATAGACTTAAAAAAAATAAACTTAAGAAATAAATGTATATTCGAAATTTTTATTTTGTATTAAAAATTATTTTTCTTGTCAAATCGAAAAACCACGTGCGCGCTAAGCGCGCGACTGATAATACTAATCTTGGAATAAAAAAATTTTGATAAAGTATTTTCGTTCAAGAGTAGTAGAAATGAATATCAACTAAATATTAAATATTTTGAACTTCGAGATTTTGTAGCGCTAAAAATAAAATTAATCGAACAGAATCAATTGACGTATAATAAGAAAAAAGAAAAACTGACCTTGTCAGCTGTCACGTTCACGAACATAGATTTAAATAGTTTTTCATAAGCCACAGGTACGATAATAACGATCTATGAAAAAATATCAGGAAAGTCGAGGTAACTATAAAGTTCACTATTCCTTCATGGAAAATATAATTTTACACTAAAATTGACTAGACGAAGCATAAAAAAAGATCTTATATAAAAAATGACTCGATTTCTGCTCGCATTATTCTTTTGTTTCTATGATGAGTAAAAATTAATTGAGCATTCTATCCTGCAATTATTGTTTATAAACAAAAAATTAAAACTAGAATTTATCTTTCATTACCTTGTTACCTCACTCTTAACTCATATTATTTATAGATATTTTCACGTGTCTGCTATAACTGTATTCTTAGCTATAAAATTTTTTTTGTGTTTTAAGTTTACGGTTTTAAAATTACTTTGTTTTTTTCAAGTTTTAGAATCTTAAAATGCGACAAAGAAAAAGACTAGTGCGAAAGACAATCTTCATTTACTTTTCAAGCATAACAATACGTCAGAGTTTTTTATTCAGTTTAAAATTTTTATTTTCAGCTTTAATACAATGTAAATTATAATTAAAGTAACGATAAATACACGCGCGTAAAGCACGCTCTCATTTTTCTGTAACATTAAAAATATAAATTATTTAAGAATTCATTAGTAGAAAAAAATAAATATTAGGTCTAAAAAATGTAGCCTACAATAATTAATAATTTCGAATTGACAGCGTTGGAAATCAAACAATTTTACATTACGTAAAATTTTGAAACAAGAATAATATTTATAATGGAAGAAAAAAAATTAAATTAAAATTAAATAACTTGTAATTGAACAATTTTAAATCTCAAAATTGAATTGAATTTTATTAGACTACTGACTACAGCTGCTGTAATTTATTTTATTGAATTTGATTATATTTATTATTTTTATACTATTTCTAATACAAAGCGTTTAAATTTGAAAAATTTTATTTTGAATTGAAGAATCTCAAAACTGAATGATTTCTGATTAAGATTTTGAAAAAGGGCAATTACAAAACGTTAAAATATAATATTTTCAGATCAGAATTTTGAAAATTGGATAATTTAAAATTCAAAGAATTCAAATTGTGTTATTTCTAATTGAAAGCGTCTAAAATTGAATAATTTGAATTTAAATAATTCTTAATTCGAAGCGATTAAAATTTCACAATTTGAAATTGAAAACTAAATTAAATTAATTTAATGTACTAAATTAAATCAATCAACTTAACATTGAAGCAATATAAAATATTACATATTGTGATTATTATCAAACTAGTAGTAAATAAACGCACCCTTTCACGTTTCTGATAGTTCATTTCTCAAAATTAAAAATATAAATAATTTAAGAGTCTATTATTGGATAAGGTTTTGAATAATTATTATCAAATAAATTTTTAGACAATATTAAAAATATAAAAATTAAAAATATAAAAAAATGGTAGAATCCAATATATTGAACAAATTTTTAAATATTAAGCTTAAACAATTTTTGAAACAATGAATAATAAATAATAATTTTTATTTGAAAGCGTTTGAAATTAAATAATTTTAGATTATGTAAGATTTTGAAAAATGGTCTATCTTCAAAATGGAATGAAAAGAAATTTAATTTGTATCATTTTTACATAAAAGCCTTTAAAATTGAATAATTTGAAATTAAAAATACTTTTATTTTCAAATTATTCAATTTTAAACACGTGCTTGAAAATAAAAAATTTTTAATCAGAAGGTCTCAAAATAAAAAATTTTACAATAAAACTTTAAAAATTGAATAATTTCAAATTCAAATTAATTGATATTCCATTATTTCTAATTCGAAGCGTTCACAATTGAATCATTTGAAACTGAAAAGTTTTGAATTTTACTAGTTTTCAATTCCAATCAATTAAAATGTTACAATTTGAAATTGAAAACTAAATTGAATGTTTCAAAGATAAAGCTTCTGAAATTACAGAATTTTGAATTTTTACCACAAAAAATTTATAATTTAACAATAACATTATTAAGAAAAAAATTTCGCCGATTAAAAAGTGAATTTGCCATCTTTTCTACCTTTAAAAATGAAAAAATTTTCGATTGTAAACCTTAAAAATTAATTCAAAAAAAGAGCCGTTCAAAATAAAAAGTTATTTTTACTGGGAAAGATTACAAATAAAATAATTTATATAACGGATCGTTAATAATTAAACAAACCCGAACATTTCTCGTCACTTACAACTGAAAATAATTTTAGGCACTGAACATTATTTAAAGTAAATTTAAATCGTTTAAAAATTTAAAAAATTCAGATTTTTAATTTTAATTTTTTATATTCAACCATTTCGAGTTTAATCGCAAAATTAAAACTTATAATAGGGAAAAATTGAAAATTTAGCGTTCATCATTAAAATTCAGAACTTTAAACTTGTAGCAAATCAAAATTGAATTTTTCGAGAAAAAAAACGTTTAAAATAAGAAGTAATTTTCAATGGAAAATATTACAAATGAAATAATTTCTATAATGGATCATTAATAATTAAACAAATCCAAATTTCGCTCACAACTGAAAAAAACTTTTAGACATGAAACAATTATTTAGAGTAAATTTAAAACATTTAAAAATTAAAAATTTCTGAATTGTTAATTATACTTTTAAAAATTTAATCATTTCAAGTTTAATTGCAAAATTAAATTCAAAATTAAAATTCAGAACTGCAAAATTTTAACCAATACAATTGTTATTTATTCTTGAAACTTTGAAATTAAATATATTCTAGTTTTTAATAATTTTTTTTTAGTATCCAACTAGAATTTTTCAATTTTACATTTAGAATTAAAAATTAAACAAATAATACAAAATAAGATTGCTATATATGATTCCAATGCTTGAAATTGCACAATTTTAAGCCTTTCGATTCGAAATTTTTATTTTTTAAATTGAGATTAAATTGTTGAATATTAATTTAATTCCAAATCCTTTAAACTGAAAATTCTCCAACTATCAAGCCCTTCAATTTAATATTCTACGATTTCGAAGAAGTTAAAAAACCAGATAATTTTGTATGCCTGAAGATGAAACCAAAAACTTAGAATATTTAAATTTAAAATGATTAAATTCAAAACTATCAATGCTTTCAATATGATACTTTGGAAATTTGAAAGATCCAATAGTGAAATTGCCTTGAAATTTTTAATATTTCAAATTTAAACTATAAAATTGTGAAATTTTTAGATGAAAACCTTAAGAAATTAAGGAATTTCATACCAAATATTTTCGAATTAGGGTTTTGCAAAAAAACTTTTGTTTTAAGAGCTCAAAACGAATCATCATGCAGTATCAAGTGATATTCAAAGTAATTGGATAGATTTTAATTAAATTTGGTTTCTGTGAAAAAATCATTATTATTTTCTCCGTTCAAAATTGAAGAATTTTAAATATTGTAAAACTTTAAAGTTTAATTATTCTAAAAAATTTGACAGTTGTATGCTTTTTAATTGGAAACTTTCAAAATTAATCAATTTTCAAACTGAAAATGTTAACAATCCCAAACTTTGTTTAAAAATTGAAGTATTTTCATCTAAAGCGCATAGAAGGTTCAACGGAGACAAAGTAAATAAATGAATTCGAAGATTATTATTATTAATAGTATGTTTAAAAGAAGGCTACACAATTGTATTTATAAAAACATTTCTATTTGCTAATATTAATACTGAACTAGCATATAATTATTAATTCTCGATTTTCAGGAAAAATATCAGTTATTAATACTTATAATTAGTTTACTTTAAAAAGTTATTTATATTAGTTGCGAAAAATTGATAAGTATTATACTTAATTTTAAAAAATGTAAAAAATTGGGTTCGTCCGGGATTTGAACCCGGGACCTCTCGCACCCTAAGCGAGAATCATACCCCTAGACCAACGAACCGATATGGTTTCGTTGCTTACTCTCTTAACACCTTTCAAATTTCTTAAAAAGCATCTTTTTCAAAATCTTCAAAAATCTACATTTGAAAAAATGTAATCTTTACAAGTTTCAGTTTTCTTAAATCTTTTAAAAACTTCTTGACTTTTTAAACGTACTCTAGTTTTATTCAAAAATTTGTAATCCTGTGATATACAAAATTTTTACTCAAAATTCGTTTACATTCTTTTTCGTAATTTTTTGGAAATTTTTTGAAATTTTTTTTTTTATTTTCTCTAAGATTTCCTTCTTTAATATAAAAAAGCATTTCAAATTTTTCGAGGCATTTCAAGAAAAATTTTGGTTACTCTCTTGAACCCTTTCAAAATTCATAAAAAGCATCTTTTTCGAAATGTTCAAAAATCTACATTTAGAAAAATGTAATCCTGCAATTTAAATTTTTTTTTTAAATCTTTTAAAAACATCTAGCATCTTCTTTCGAAATCTTCAAAAACCTAAATTTAAAAATGTAATCTTTACAGGTTTAAGTTTTTTTTAAATCTTTTAAAAACTTCTAGACCTTTTAAACTTACTGGTATCTTATCTAAAATTTTGTAATCCTGCAATATTCAAAAATTTTACTTAAAAATCTCTTAGATTCTTTTTCAAAATTTCAGGAAATTGTTAAACATTTTTTGAAAACTTTTTCGATGTTCTCTTAGAATACATTTTTTTAAAATATAAAATAATTTTTAATTTCCCCATGGATATGAAGAATTTTTCTTTCTTTTTTGAGACCTTTCATAATTCTTAAAAAGCTTCTTTTTTCGAAATCTTCAAAAATCTACATTTCAACAAACGTAATTTTCACAAGTGTAATTTTTTTTTCAATCTTTTAAAAACTTCTAGACCTTTTAAATTTACTCGAATTTTATCTAAAATTTTGTAATCCTGCAAATTACATTCTTTTTCGAAATTTTAGGAAATTATTAAACATTTTTTGAAAACTTTTACAATTTTCTCTTAGAATTAATTTTTTAAAACAGAAAATCATTTGATATATCATAATCATAATTCTTGAAATGCTTCTTTTTTCGAAATGTTCAAAATCTACTTTTAAAAAAATGTAAGCTTTACAATTTTAAGTTTTTAAAAATATTTTAAAAACTTCTAGACCTTTTAACTTACTCGATTTTCATCTCAAGTCTTGTTATCCTACAATATTAACAAATTTTGCTTAAGAATCTTTCAACTTCTTTTTCGAAATTTTAGGAAATTTTTGGAAAACTTTTTCATTTTAATTAAGAAAAAATTTTGTTACTTTCTTGTAACCTTTCAAAGTTCTTAAAAAGCATTTTTTTCAAATCTTCAACAATCTGCATTTAAAAAAATGTAATCTTTACAAGTTTCAGTTTTTAAAAATCTTTTAAGAACTTCTAGCACCTTTTTTCGAAATCTTCAAAAATATAAATTAAAAAAAATGTAATCTTTACAAGTAAAATTTATTTTTTATTTTTTTCAAAACTTCTAGACCTTTTAAACTCAATCGAATTGTATCTAAAGTTTTGTAATCCTGCAATATTCAAAAATTTCACTGAAAAACCTTTTACATTCTTTTTCGAAATTTTAGGAAATTATTTAAAGTTTGTTCAAAACTTTTTCAATTTTCTTTTAGAATTAATTTTTTGAAATAGAAAATTATTTAAAATTTCCCCAAGAATATGAAAAAATTGTTTTTTTGAAACCTTTCAGAATTTTTAAAAAGCTATTTTTTTCGAAATCTTCAGATATTCAGATTTGTTTACATTTTTAACAATCTTTTCAAATCTAAATGTTTTAAAAACTTCTGAACCTTATAAATAATCTTTAAAATAATTCAAATTTTCGCGAAAATTTATTTTTAAAAATTCTGCATAATTAAGAAAACTTCCTTGAAATCTTTAGGATTGTTTTTTGGTAATTTTGGAAAAATTTTTGAAATGTTTTAAAATCTTCTTGAATATTGTTTAAAAACTAATTTATTAAGATAAAAAGTCATTAAAGATTATCCAGGAATCCTATGAAAATTTCTTTATTCTCTTGAAACTTTTCAAAATTCTGAAAAAGATTTTCAACATTTTGTTTGAAATCCTCAAAAATCTATAATTTGTTTAAAATTCTTTAAAACCTTTTCGAGTTTTTTTTTCCTTTTTTAATACAGAAAATCATTTGAAATTTTTCGAGGAATCTTAAGAAAAATTTTGGTTACTCTTTTGAAACCTTTCAAAATTCTTAAAAACCATCCTTTTCGAAATCTTCAATAATCTACATTTAGAAAAATGTAATCCTTACAAGTTTCAGTTTTTTCAAATCTTTTAAAAACTTCTGAAGCTTATAAATAATCTTTGAAATAATTCAACTTTTCGCTAAAATTTAATTTAAAAAATTCTGCATAGTTAAGAAAATGTCCTTAAAATCTTTAGGATTGTTTTTTGGTAATTTTGGAAAACTTTTAAAATGTTTTAAAATCTTCATGAATATTTTTTAAAAACTAATTTATTAAGATAAAAAGTCATTTAAAATTATCTAGAAATCCTATGAAAATTGTTGTATTCTCTTGAAACTTTTCAAAATTCTGAAAAAGCTTTTAAACTTTTTGTTTGAAATCTTCAAAAGTCTATATTTTGTTTAAAATTCTTTAAAATCTTTTCGAGTTTTGGATTATTTTTAAATCTTTTTCATACTTCTAAAAGGGGTCTAAGCTTACTCGAATTTTTCCAAACAAATTTTATTTTACAAAATTTTCCTTATAAATCTTCACATTGTTTTTCGAAAATGTTTGAAGATATTTTTAAATATTTTTCGATTTTCCCTTATAATTGATGTTTTAAAGTAAAAAATGATTTTAAATATTCCCAGAAAGAAGGAAATTTTTATAATCTCTGGAAACATTTCAAAATTTTTAAATAGCATCTTTTTCAAAAATCTTCAAAAGTCTACATTTTTTCTTAAATTTCCGGAAATTTATACAAATTTAAAATTAGTTTTAATTATTGAAAATTCATGGTGATTTTCTGAAAATACCATACTTCAAATTTACAACTAGCTGTTTTAAAGTATATTAATAATTGTATTATCATAGATACCATTATATTATACATTTATATAATTAATTTTCTTAAAATTGAATTTAAAAAATTGATTAGAAAAGTTGACAATGACGAAGAAAGTTTAAGAAAATTGAAAAACATTTTCAACATTTTTTCAATAAAAAAAGTGGGCTCGTCCGGGATTTGAACCCGGGACCTCTCGCACCCAAAGCGAGAATCATCCCCCTAGACCAACGAGCCGATATATTTATTCTTACGTAAAATGTTAACCGGTAAAATCGGTCGTCTCTTGAATGTGTTCTGTTGATGCAGGAAGAAATTACGATCTCGTAACGTCAGCAGCTTACATTCACCGCACTGGTTTCGAGTCTTCAATATGCAAGAGTATGTGTGTCAGAGCACACATTTTTATGACCAACTTAAGTGTTATTTTCAAGTACAATTATTATTAACAATGAATTTTTACATTTGGTTTTTATGATCCTTTTTTATATATTTTTGTATATTTTGATTTTTTTCTGGATATTTGTAGATTAGAGTGGACAAAAAAAAACCTTTTCATCGCGCAGGGGATTCTGCTTCTAATATAATTGTTTATGACCAACTTAAGTATGCTTTTCAAGAACAATAATTATTATTAACAATAAAATTATTATTTAGTATTAGTAGTATAAGTTTATTATTTAGTATTATTTTTAGTATATTTTAGTATTATTTAGTAGTATAAGTATGTAGTATTAGTAGATTAAATTTTAAAATTCTTAAAAAGATTGGTTTTCGGAACCTTCCAAAATCTTCATTTCACAAAAATTTGAAATATTTACAAGTTTAAGTTTTTTTAATGTCTTAAAAACTTCTAGGTCTTTTGAACTTCCTAGAATTTTTTCTAAGATTTTGTAATCTTACAAAATTCAAAATCTTTGCTTTAAAATCGTTTGCATTTTTGTTAATTTTAGCAAATAATTTTTTTTTTAAATTCCAATCTTTTTAATTCTCTCTAAGAATTTATTTTTTAAAATAAGAAATCATTTAATTTCTTTAACTTTTAGGAAGTCATTTGAAATTTTTTCAAATGTTTTTCAATTGTCTTTTAATATTCAATGAAACAAAAATAATTTCAAAATTTTTAAAAAGCTTTCTTTCGAAATCTTCAAAAATCTAGATTTCTTACATTCTTCAAAATATTTCAAAATATTTTTAAACTTTTAAGACTTCTAAATATCCTTTAAAATTATTCGAAATTTTCCTGTAATTTGTAAAAATTCTGCTTAATCAAAATAAATTGGCTTAAAATCTTCCGGAGTCTTTTTTTGGTAATTTTGAAAATCTTCCGAAACCTCATGAAACCTTTCAAAATTCTTTAAAAGCGTGTACATTTTTTGTTCAACATCTTCGAAAATCTACTTTTTAAAAAAATTTGAAATATTTACAAGTTTAAGTTTCTTTAATCTTTTAAAAACTTCTAAGTTTCTTGAACTTCCTCGAATTTTTTATAAAATTTTGTGATCTTACAAAATTCAAAATTTTGGCCATAAAATCGTTTGCAGTTTTGTTAATTTTGGGAAATCATTTTTAAAAAATTTCAAATCTTTTGAATTTTCTCTTAGAATTTATTTTTTTAAATAAGAAATCATTTAAATTTTTTAAATTTTAGGAAGTCATTTGAAATTTTTTCAAATGTTTTTCAATTGTCTTTTAAAATTCAATGAAACAAAAATAATTTCAAAATTTTTAAGAAGCTTTTTTTCGAAATCTTCAAAGATCTACATTTAAAAAAAGTGAAATATTTAAAAGTATAAGTTTTTTTTTAATCTTTTAAAAACTTCTAGGTCTCTTGAACTTCCTCAAATTGTTTCTAAAATTTGGTAATCCTACAAAATTTAAAATTTTTGCTTTAAAATCGTTTGCATTTTTGTTAATTTTAGGAAATCATTTTTCAAAAAATTCCAATCTTTTCAATTTTCTCTTAGAATTTATTTTTCAAAAAAAGAAATCATTAAATTTCTTTACATTTTAGGAAGTCATTTGAAATTTTTTCAAATATTCTTCAATTGTCTTTTAAAATTCATTGAAACAAAAATAATTTCAAAATTTTTAAAAAGCTTTTTTTTCGAAATCTTCAAAAATCTAGATTTTCTACATTCTTCAAAATATTTCAAAATATTTTTTACACTTTTAAACCTTCTAAATATCCTTTAAAATTATTCGAATTTCTCCTGGAATTTGAAAAAAATTCTGCATAATCAAAATAAATTGGCTTAAAATCTTCGGGAGTCTTTTTTTGGTAATTTTGAAAATCTTCCGAAACCTCATGAAACCTTTCAGAATTCTTTAAAAGCGTGTAAACTTTTTGTTCAACATCTTCAAAAAACTACAATTTGTTTAACAATTGTTTAAATGTTTCCAAGTTTTAAATTATTGTTTAATCTTTTTAAAACATCTAAATATCTCTTAAACTTACTGAAAGTTTTCTAAAATATTGTAATTTTGCAAAACTGAAAAAATGTTGCTTTAAATTCTTATACATTTTTTTGTTATTGAAACTTTGGGTAATCATTTGAAACATTTTGAAATATTTTTATATTTGCTTTTAAAATTCATTTTTCAAAATAAAAAATCATTTGAAAATTTTCCAGGAATCTGAAGAAAATTTGGATATTCTCTTGAAACCTTTCTTTTTCAAAATATCAAAAACCTAGCCATTTTTTACATTTTTTAAAATTTTTTCGAATTTAGGATTATTTTTTTCAAAACTTCTATACCTTCTAAATATTCTTTAAAATTATTCGAATGTTACCTGAAATTCGTAAAAAAATGCTGCATATAACCATAATTGGTGGAAAATCTTGAAAATTTTTGAATTTTTGAAATTGAGAATTTTTTATTAAAAAAAAACCAAAAATTTTTGGATAATTTGTTCAACTTGATCTGAAATGCTTTCTAGCGATAAAAAGAAACATTCATGCGAAATTTCATGCTTTTGTAACAAATATGGCAAAATTTTCAATATCTTCAGTGTTGGACTAGTAGAAGCGATAAATCTGAAAAAGATGAATTTTTTTAGATCAGACATTTTTTTCTATAATGTTCTCCGAAGACATTATCGTGAAATATTTATATTTTAAATACCATAAAATATTGAAACCTATTTTACATTTCTAAGACAAAAAATGTAATAATAGAAAAAAATAAATAAATTGTCTGACAGTAAACAAAAGGCACTTGAAATATTCAGAAAAATACGTTGACGCCATATCTGTTATAAAAGTAAATTCGCAAGGGCGGTAGTTAGCTATGAGGGTTAAGGCACAGCCTTCGAAATTGACATGCATCGATTGTGCAGGGTTCGAGTCCCTGTATCCGTGGAATTTTTACAAATACGTCCAGCTATCCAAAATATTTGTTGACATTATTCAAATCAGAGGAAACACAATGTGAGATTTGTTTACTTTTCTCTCTGCTGTACAAGTATTTACTGAATAACAATACCGTAAGACGCTATTTCTTATTATCTAAAGGATCAAGGAATAATTGAAGGTTCCTAATATTTCTTTGAGGTGCTTAGGGAAATACGTTCTTCACTATAGGAAATTCAATCTCCCCATTGCAAGTGGAAAAAAAAAACTAAAAAAGTGGGCTCGTCCGGGATTTGAACCCGGGACCTCTCGCACCCAAAGCGAGAATCATACCCCTAGACCAACGAGCCGTTATACTTAAAAAAGTGTTTTCGTAACAGCGCTCTTCGAAGTACGAATTTTTAGCGTGAAAGAATTTCAGTTATGAAATATTAATTGGAACACATGCAAGCCAAACTGCCTCCGGTTATTCCACACATGCGACAACTGCTTCGAAACAGTTCAGTCAAATTATGAAATCACTAACATGGTATATACAATTTGTCCTTAAAGTTGTGTTTATTATCCTCATTAGTTTAAGTATTGTTAAGGTTTTTTAAATGTAAGCCACATACATAGCTTTGCTCTAAATTATAAAATGTTAATTTTTTAACATTTATAAGATAATACATGAAATACAGTAATTCTAAAAAATAAAAAGATGGGCTCAAATTTTCCTTGATAGCTTATAGAGACCGCTACAGAGCCAGTTATAATAAAAAATATATTCTAAAGTTATTTTGTAAATATAAAAAGTACAAAAAAACTGGGCTCGTCCGGGATTTGAACCCGGGACCTCTCGCACCCTAAGCGAAAATCATACCCCTAGACCAACGAATCGCTCTGTTTCAGGATATTAAATTTTTTAATACAGTTTTCTGATGTTATTTTTCACAGTGACACCTCCGATTTTTGTTGTTGAAAGAAATCCTTAGATTGTCTAATTTAACATACTAAAAAATTATTATTTTTGTAATTTTGCTTCCTCTTCAAAGCTTTGAAAAATGCGATTTGAACATCCAGTTTATGGGGATTCCCAGCCCATTGGTACCAACCTATGATATCAATTTGGACCCAGTTTGACGAAATGTAAAATCGGAAATGTTTTAAAAATATATTTATTTTAACATTTGTATCGGAAATTATATATTAACTAAATAAAATTTGAAAAAATATGACAAGTGAAAAATCAGAAAAGAATGTTACCAAAATTGAAAAGAAAAATGTAACAATTTCTTTTATAAAAAAAGTGGGCTCGTCCGGGATTTGAACCCGGGACCTCTCGCACCCAAAGCGAGAATCATACCCCTAGACCAACGAGCCGTTATATTTTAAAATTGTTATTCGTAAACGCAATTGCAATGCATTCTTTTATGCACGGAAGTCTCAGATACGAAACATAAATTACAAAACAAGATTATATATATCTTTATAATTATATAGCATACAAAACTCTTTCAATTATTTCAATAAAATTTAAAAAAATCTTCGGAGTTTTTCAAATTTTTATGTGAAAAAACTTTTAACACATAATTTTATGAAAATAAATAAAAGATACATTAAATTTATACAAAAATGACAATAATGAATTCAAAGTCGGTATAATATAATTACAAATAAATTAAGTTTCTAAAAAATTATATCCAATTCTGATGTTGATATGTTTTTTCCGATAGATTTTCAAATATAAATTTTTAATAAAATAATAGAATTATTTTTTTAGGGTCTAAGTTTATACTTGTTATTAACATTTGTTAAATATAACTTTTAATTTTGAGCCCCCTAATCCTCTTGAATTGTGCCCGAAAAATGCCAAAAAATTTCAAAATAGCAGTTTTAAAAAATCCATGCCAAAGGCCGTATTTTTTAGAATTTTTTCAAAATAAATTATTTTTATTCGATAAGTGACAAGTTTCCAAGCATTTTGTAACTTATTTTCAGTTGGTTAAACAATTATTTTGAATAAATTCCAAAAAATACCGCCTTGAGCATAAATTCTACATGAAACTGCTATTTTGCATTTTTTGGGGCAGTTTCCGGGCATAATACAAATACTTCTTTCTTCCATTTTTTCGACAACTAAGATTTTCCCATTTAAAATCCCATTCCGAAAAACGAATAAACTTTGATCATAAAAAATCGAAAGTCGAATTTTCGGACTACCCTAAATTGTTGAGATTGAAAGGTAAAATTCGTCCCTAAAATGTTTTGTCAATTATGAAACTTCCAGGACAAATGAATTACCTTACAGACAATAATTTCTACCATTTAGAAAAATTAAGCAATACTTGAACTATACAATTAAAAAATAGTTTTTTCAACAATTTAAAAAAATCGATAAATTCTTGTAGAAGGAAAGTATGAGGTATATTATTTATTTTTAAGGTTTATTTTTGTTTAAAGGTTATATGAATATAATTTTTCTAAGACTCTTGAGAAAACTCATTTTTTTCCAAGTATTCATATATGTCAAATGAAAATTTCATTATAAAATTTCATTTTTAACCAAATACTTCAAGTTTCAAACAAAAAAGATGAATTCTCACCGAAAAATGTATTAGTTGATATTTCCAGCTAAAGATTTCAATTTGAAATAAAAAAAGTGTAATTTAATTACAAGAGACGAATTTGTAACTAAATAGTTGAAATCTCCACCAAAAAATAACTTTTCAGTCAAGAAAGAAAACAAAATTCCAACAAATTACAATTTCAGGGGGAAAATAATTTTTAATACAAAATGAAAATTTCGTATCACTATTCAATTTTTTAATTTATTTATTCAATCGTTTTTAAGATTATACAGGGACAACTGAAAAATCCTAGACAATAAAATTCCCGACACTATAAAATTCTTGAAAAAGAAAATATTTGAAACAGAAAATTTCCGAATTTGACAAATTAACAAAATTGTAGTTTAATCAATACTAAATAAATACAAAATATATATATATATATAT
>JAABKJ010002038.1:0-28923 GCA_011634705.1 Andricus grossulariae
GATGAATTCTCAAATTAAAATGTGATACTTAAATTCTTAACAAACAAAAAAACAAATTTTAACAAAATTAGTGTTTCTGAGAATTGACGCTGCGCCGCGTGCATGGGTGAGAAGAGCTGCGGGGGCGATGTGCCGTGTTCACTCAGGCGTGACAAAAAAAAAGCGTTGCAGTAAGGCGCTGTACGCTAACGGCCTACCTGTGTAACTGCGTCATGACGTTGCGTCAGTTCACTTGAAGTTCAATGCCGAGTTCGCGTCAACCATCAGTGGGTCTCCGATACCCCAATCCAAGTGTAGCAATGCATCTCTTTAACCTTGGTAGCACCGCCACCTGATACGCGAATATACTTCAAGAAGTATTATCTCAATGTTATCGGAACAATATTAATAAAAAAGTGCAGGGGATACCAATTCATTTTCATCAGAAATGTTATACTACGGTTCAAAATTAATTATTGACTGTAAGATTTCTTGTTGATATTTCATTGAAATTGAAATTTCTTCTCAATTGGTGGCGCTGTCGTAGCTACCCAATAGGTTCTACAATTCCACAAAGAAAACAAAGATGGTCTCTGTCTATCTCACATGTTAGAAAGAGAGGTCCAATCGACTTTAAGCATCAGAGTCCCACTGTAGTGTTTTATAGCCTCCAACTGTCAAGTGTTGACGTGAGAATTGTTAAATCTGTATTTTTTGTGGACAGTTAATCTAATATTTATAAAAATAAAAGATTTCCTGTTATTAACTCCTTCATATGTCTGGTTATGAAACTGCATTGCATGCATTATGCGCTAAGCGTAAACGTGCGTGCTTGCCATTTATAGTGTTTTTTTTTACGAAGTGTTTTAATTATACATACATGGTTGCAAAAAAGTGATGCTTCTGACCTTTGACTCATTTGCGGGTTCTTCGAACTTAAACATCAGGGCTTTATAAGCACTGAGAGTGCATTGACGCAATGTGACGCAGTTTTCCAGCTAGCCTGTTAGAGTACAGTGCATTATCGCCACGATACTGTTTTATCACGCATCAATGAGCACGGCAGATCCCCCTGCACCTTCACTCATCCGTAACCGGTGCGCGGCGTCAATTCTCTGAATGCACAAATCCGATTTGCTGAAATCGGAGTACGAGTGTAGTAGAATTTTTAACCTAAAGAGATGAATTTCGAAAAAAAAATATAACAGGAGACATTTAGATTAAAAGGAATTGAATTTCAACGAAAATAGTTGGAGTTTCTTATTGAAAAAAAATCAATTTATTAAAAAGGAGTTGAGAGGGGAATAGGGTAATGAGTGTAAAGTCTGTATTTAGATGCTTCCCTTGCAAAATGAAATCACCTATTTTAATTTCATGCAGAAATTCAAATAATTGTTATTCACATCTATATTTTCCATATGTGATATCTTATACGTGAGCCCCTGCCCCCTTCCCCACATCAAAAATCGTCACAAAACCTATTATCCTTTTCCCTTCGCAGAGTAACGTATTTTTAAACAGCCCATAATAATTTTCTTTCGATGTTCCAGTTTGCACCAATGGAGAAGCACAGCACTTATCCGGGCCTCGACTTGGTCCTCCCAGATCATTTGCTACGACAATGTCAGACAGGAGGGGTTTTTACTACAAGGACCAAAGTGGCTTGCATCCACTAACGGGCAGGGTGTATCTATTATTCAGGGGTGAAACACTCGTTGGACATGGGAAAAGTGACCAGCCTGTTCAAGCACTACGTGATAGGCGGGGAAAGGTTTTTGTAATAGAAAATCATAAAATTAAGTACATCAGAGAAAGTGAAATGCAGGCTTATGGTATATCAGGTAAAATGCCCGTATTTCCTGAAAACTAAAGAGGTATTTTTTTACTCAAATACAATTTCGTTTGTGATTCATAAGCGGAATAGAACATTTAAGCAATGAAATGATATAAAAAAGTAGGGGAAACCAGTACGAGGTGGATACCAGTATAAACTGAATAATGGATAAAAGTGACTGGGTTTTAAATCAAAAGTTCCGTTGTATTTGTTTATGAGTGAAAATATTAAAAACGAGGTTTATGATCATACTTTTATGACTTGCTATTTTTGAACTCAAAAATGGAAAAATGTGTTTTTGACATGGCGATGACAATTTTTCCCCCTGGCAGATTATCATTTTTTAAGATTTTAAAATATTTACACTATTCTTTCACTGGTTCCTTCGTTTCTTTTAATTTTTGACTTCAAAAGTGTACGATAATTGATTCTCTCAATTTTCATTTAAAATATATTTTACGTGTTTTTACGAGAAGTCCCATTCGGTACGTGATGGATAAATTGTTAACAGGCTGGCTTTGGGCATCAAAGTAAGTTTTTTTTTCGGTTGCGAGCAGAAACAAATGAGTGCCAGCAAACAAAGAACTTCTTACTAAATAAGCAACTTCATTCCTTTTTCAAACACAACAAAATGAAATTATTTGTAGTTTTTTATCTATCATTATACACAATGTCATTTGACAATTTATTTGAGAAGCTCAAAATGTAAATGTTCACCTCGTATTGGAACAGTACCATCTTAAAGTGCAACGTGTTAAAAACGAATGAAATATAGAATAAATAGATATTATAATCAAGGTGATAGCATTACTATCCTTAAGTTTAATGTTTTAGCTCTTATTCAGTATGTGATACTTCCCCAACTTCTTATATGATTTATCACTATTATTACTTTTAATATTTTGCTATCCACCTCGTACTTGTTTCTCGTAAATTTATTATGCTTCTCAATGAAATAGTAGTAGCTAATTGTCAATTACCTGCTTTTCACATTTTCTTCCTACTTTACTTGAAAAAATGTATTTTACAATTAGAAAAATATACGATTATATAAAATAAATATATGAAGAACATGTGCTTTTACATTTCCCTTAACTATTGAGTTCATTCGAAATTTAATTAAGCATATATTTTCACTTGTGGGAAGAGACTTTTAGCAAATGTTTTTTTCTCTTAATTGACAAATGGGTCATCCTAAGTACCTTCGAGATTCAGAACAGGTAAACTTCGCACTTCAATGTTGTTAATTATAATATTTTGCCGTTTCAGGATGCTTAAACATGCTTTTTGATTTGAAATGAGGGTGTCAGTGATACGTGCTTACTTGCTAATTAAACCCTTATACACTTCCCTAAATTTCTCGTTCTGCAGGAAATCCCTAGACCTATAAAAAGGTAAAAAGTTTCAGTGCGAAATGAGGTAAGCTGATCTGAGCTAGATACTAATTTTTACAATAATAGTAGGTCTACAAATTAATTCGGTGCCTTTACTCTGATATCTTGTAACTCTTGGTCCAACTCGAATTGTTTCGGCCCTAAGGTAGTTTCAATGGGCGAATTTTGAGCTTTTAAACACAATATAATATGTTTAGACAATATAATAGGTGATTTTTCAATTGGAATGCAAAAAGAATGAGGTGTCTTAAATAACAAAAGTAGAAAGGGACCGTCCAAAAACTACGTAACACTATGAGGGTGCGTGGGGGAAGAGATTTTGTGACCTATGGGGGGGGGGAGTAACGGAAATGTGACGTCACCCATAGAAAATATAAAGGTGAATAACAATTTTTGGAAATGCTAAAAAAAATAAAAATTCCTGATTATATTTTGCGAGTCAAGCATCTAAATACAGACCTCACACTCTTTCTGCTATTCCCGTCTTTACCTTTTTTTAACACTTCCTCTTTTTCCCCTTGTTTTCAAGAAACTTCCTTCTTTTCTTCTTTTTTCGCTTCAATGCGAACTGAAATAATAGAACCCATCTTTTTGATTGAAAATTGAATTACGTGATTGAAACTGGAACTACTTCGTTAAAAATTTATTTAACTTGCTGAACATCGAACTAGTTTGTTGAAAATTCGCTTTTTTGTTGAAAATTAATTTTTTTCGAAGCAAAATTAAAGTATTACATTATGGTTATATTTGGTTGTAAATTTGTCTTATTTGGTAGAAAATTAATCAGCTGACCATCTCTTCAATTGAAAATAGAACCATTTTGTTGTGAGACATCAATGTTTCTTTTTGGATTAAAAATTGATCTTTTCTTATTGAGAATTCTTTTTTTTTTTTGTAGAAAATAATTTTCTTGGTTCAAAATTAAATTTTTTGTTTGGAAGTTTATGTATTTTGTGAAGAATTCTTTTTTTTAAGAAAAAAATTCATTCTCTTTTTAAATTTTCAATTTTACCATTTGATTGAAGATTCAACTGTTTTGTTGAAAATTAACTCTTTTGTTGAATGTTCAAGTTTTTTGTAGACAATTTACCTTTTTGGCTCAAGAAGTCAAAAATTTGGTGAAAAATTAAACTGTTTTGTAAAAAAATATAGTTTCTTCATTGAAAATAATTTTTTTTGATTGCAAATTTAACTATTCCATTTTTCATTGAAATTTGATTTATTTAGTTTGAACATTCAACTATCTGTTTGAGCATTTATGTAATTTGTTAAAAATTCGTCTTTCTGGATAGAAACTTAAGCTCCTTCGTTGAAAATTCAACTATTGAGGTGAAAATGTATTTATTTCGTTTTGAAATAAGAATCTATAGTTTAATTAGCAAGGCTGGAAAATTTATATTAATGAATTTAAAATGAATTCTTGTTATATTCCATTGAATTCATAATTTTTTTATCTTTTCGCGATTTAGCTATTAAATATATTATATCTAGACGCCCTTTAAAGTAGAAATTTCGTTTTTTATCGTTTAAATGGCCAGTATTATATACGTTATCTTCAAGTGCATTTTAAAATGCATTCTTATAAAATGATTGATATACACTTCAAGACATTATTATGACAATTGAATGAGAAAAGAAAATGAAGTTTCATAGGATGCACAATAAAAAGAATTCTTCAATAGGTTTACAAACAAAATTTTGATTAAATTATAGCAGCAATGTGTTTCTCAAGGAGCTCTACATTGAAGATATCAAAACATGAACATTTTTTTTATATTGAGGGGGGGGGGTTGATCATTATACAGTTTTTCACCTCGAAAATGTTAAAACTGCTCATTTTTTCACAAAATGACAAAAACTTAAGAAACTTAAGAGTTTGTGAAGATCAATGAGAATGAAAACTGGATAAGGACCAATAACAAAATTATTTCTATAATATACATGATGGAAAATCTAACCAAACGGATGATATTATTTTTTTGCTTAATTTTAGGTTCTGTAATTATTTTGAAATTATATCAGAATCGTTTACTATAATATATATATACCAAAAAATGCACTCCTGATGAATAAATAAGTGACAACAAATAATTTTAGATAAGCGTTTGAACATATTTTCTGTATAATGTTAAACAAATAGTAATCTACATGCAAAAACTACTCGTAGATAAAATTAGACGATTTGAATTTGACTTTCAATTTTGGATATTTTTAAAAATTTTCTGAAATTAATTTTACGTAATGAAGGTAAAAAATTATAAAATTAAAACTAGAAGAGGAATATATTTTTATTTCACCATTCTGATTTATCTTCTTTGAAGGCACACAAATATTACAGTTTTGCAATTCATATACAATTTAGGAAATCGTAAATGACGTGTATAAAAAGATACTTTATCATTTATATATTTCTTTTACGTCTCGCAAAGAGTTAAGAATATTGATATAAATTATCGTAAAACCTTGTAAAATTTGCGCATTGTGTTTATCTTGAAAAAACACATCAGTCTATTTGCAGAGATATTTATAAAAGCATATTCGAGCAATTTTAAAGGGTGAAGTCGAAAATTCCACAATTTGGTAACCTTTTTTTTTCTTGACTCAAAAATCTTTATTAGTTGAAAATTTGTCTGTCTGATCCATTTCTTTTGGCTTAAAATACAACTGTTTGGTTGAAAGATAATCATTGTTGGTTGATTATTGAACCATTATGTTAAAAATTCATCTTTATTGGTTGCATTTAACTGTTTTTTTATTTAAAATAAAAATATTGTTTATTAGAAGTATCAATTATTACAATTTTCTTTGAGAATTCATCATTATTGGTTGAAAACTCAAATACCTAGTTGAAAATTGAAATACTTTGTAAAAAATTAATTCATCGTTGAAGATTCCTCTATTTAGATCCAAATTCAACTATTTTGTTGAAAACATTTTTTTATTGGAAATTAATTTGTATGGCTAAAAACTTGCCGATTTCATTTTTGCTCAAACATTGATCTTTTTTGGATAAAAATTCAACTATTTAGTAGAAAACTCATCTTTTTGAATTTAAAATTTAATTATATTTGTAGAAAATTCAAATATTTGGTTAAAAACTAACTCTTAGATTGAAAATTCATATTTTCGGGTTAGAACATCAACTGTTTCGTAGAAAATTCGTCTTTTTGGCTTGAGAATTCCACGGTTTAGTTAATTTTATTTTCCTGACTGAAATATCTTTCTTGGTGGAAAATGTGAGTCTTTCGTGGCAGATTCGTCTTATTGGTTTCAATATCAACCTTTGCTTGTTGAAAATTTAACTATTAGGTTAGAAACTCAACTCTTTTGTTGAAAATTTGTCTTTTTGGGTTAAACAGTCATCTCCTTTGACAAAAAGTTCAGCTTGTGTGGCTGAAAATTTAACTATTTTGTTGAAAAGGCAATATATTTCGACTCTAAATCTTAGGAATATAGTACCTAAATCAATTTTATTTGGAAGAATTTATTTCTCTATTTTCCCCCTATTTTCGTGATAAAGCACCCTATTGCCTCTGTTTTGAGATCGTCTTGGTCTTTGAAGTCTGTTCGGAATCCAAATTTTTTTTTAACATTCAAGGGCAAAGGGCTTTCTACACAAAATTTTTTTCAATTAGTCAAAAACGGAATAGCTAAATTTTTATTGAAAATGATATAGAATTGATGTAGAATTATAAAAAAAATATAAACCTAAAAGAAAAAATATAAGAGTAGACTTTTTAACCAAAAAAATGACTTTCAAACCTCTAAAAATGTATTTTTAACAAAAAAAGATCATTTTTCAACCAAATGCTTGCATTTTTGACCGACAAAAAAATGTATTCCAGACCAAGCATTTGCATTTACAACCAAATTGTTGAACTTTCAAGCAAAAGAGACGTATTTTCAACCAAATAGTTAAATTTTCAACCTTTAAAGACGAATTTTCAAACCAAAATAATGAATTTCAGCCACAAGCAGTCGCATTTTCAACAAAATAGTTGAATTATCAACCGATAAGGTGAATTTTTAACCAAATCGTCCAATTTTTAAACGCGAAAGATAAAACTTGATCAAAAAACAGTTGCGTTTTCAAACAATCAGTAAAATTTTTAAGACAAAAAGAAGATTTTTTCAGAAGTTAGTTGAACTTTCAATCTGGAAGGACGAATTTTCTATCCAGGAAATCGAATTCTCAACGAAGAATATATTAGCTTATATTGCAACTGAAAAAGATTTTCCAATGAAAAAAGCCTGAGTTGAATAAAAGGAGTAATTCCTGTGAAAAATTTGCAGAAAAAAACAAAATTTTTAAAGAATTTTCAAACAAAAAATAACAATTTTTTAAGAAAATAGTTCAATTTTAAGTCAAAGAGATGCATCCTCTATTATTAAAATTGAATTGTAACAAAGTAGTTCAATCAAGCAGATACATTTTCTATCGGGCAAAATAATTTACTACCAAAAAAGAAACAAATTTTCAACAATAGAGTAAAATCGTTAATCAATAAAACAACATTTTCAACCCAAAAACTTGAATTCTCCATGAAAAATTTATTGGTTGTATTTTCAACTAAGAACTACTTGTTTTCAGCAAAAAATAGAATAGGTAAATTTTTAGTTGCAAAAAATAAATTTTTAATAAAAAAAGGACAATTTTCAATTATATAGTTAAATATTCAAACAAATAAATACATTTTGAACAGAGTGGTATAACTTTCAACCACGTAGATAATTTTTAAACCCAAAAAGATCCATTTTAAAAGCAAAATTCAGTAGTAGAATATCCAAATAAGACTGATCAATTTGCATCAAAAAATTAGTTAGTTAAATTTTTGTTTATGAAAATTAAATTCTAACTGAAAAAAAAAATAATTTTGAAAAAAATTGTTCAATCTTTCACCAAATAGTTGAATTTTTAACCAGAAGAAATGAATTCTAAATCAAACATACAATAGTAGACTTTTTACTTAAAAAGAATGAACTTCCAACGAGAAATAGTTAAACTTTCTTATTGGATTCTCTTAAAAAAAAGGGAAGTTTCTAGATGCCAATAGGTGAGAGAGACTTATTCAGATAGTTTACTTGTAACATCAAATCACTTATTTTCAATTTTTCAAGAATTTCCAAAAATTGTTATAGACATTTATATTTTCCATGTGTGATGTGACATTCTGTGGCCCTAGCAGTATGATCTAGTTTTTGAATGGGTCCCAATAAGCCTAGATACAATGTTCTACTTGTGAAGAAAAGTTTGAAATTTTTTTGTAAGATGAATTTGTATTTGCAACAACCTAGAAAAAAGAAAACAATTTGGGATTTTGTTGGTCTTTTGTGCCCAAAAAAATGTCTCTGGAACAGGACTTATTTAGAACAACCAAAGCACACTGTCAGCACGTGAGTTCTTGGAAAGGGAGAGATCGCTGAATGGAACGCAACCGATAAAAGGACAGTATCAATAGCCTGGAGCAGGAAAAGCCATTGACTAATCAAACTTTAATTAACGTGGATGGACGAAAAAGAAAGGATATACTTAATTGGTTCGCTGAGCTTAAAGCTAACTTTCACGCCCAGTAGCCCTGCTTGAAAGTGGTGCTTGGTGAATGGCCTTTGAATGCACCATGAAACGAACTAAAATGAGTTCTCTCCCCCAACGTTGCACAAATACTCTCCCTTATTTCTAAAAGCCTTTTCGACTAAAATTTTTATTTTATGGCGTTTGTGTGGCAAATTTTATATACTCACTCTATTTTCTCTTCAAAATCCCGAAATGTGAATCCTAAAGAATCCTCTTTGGTTACTCGCTTTACAAAATGTTCATTCTCTTCGATCTAGAATCTTCAATTTTTTTTAACCCAATTTTTGAATTCATTGAACGTCATACAAATAAAAAAATTGATATAACTTCTTGAAGCTCTAATTCTGAAGAGCACTGATGACATAATTTGTTTTTATTAATTGCAGCTCATGTATTTGCTCTAAGATCCATCACCAAAAAATGACCTAAACTGATTTCTCTCATACAACGTTGCGCAAATACTGCAAAACAGGGTGAAGTCGCTCATGTGGGGTAAAGTTGCTTACCAATATATTTGCACCAAATAAATTCCAAAATAAGGTTGAACATCTCTACTAATTAAAACAATCGATAATCTTCTATTTTTTGCCCTAGGAAATTGGATATTAAATTTAAGAATATAAATTAGGTTTTGAGCAACTTTACTCTTAAGCTAATATTTTCATTTTATGACGTTTATGTGGACAGTTTTATATACTCACTCTATTTACTCTTGAAAATCGCAAAATTTGGATCCGAACAAATCCTCTCCGATTATTCTCTTCACATTATGATATTTATTTTACTTACTTCAGTTTCTGTAATTGCTTTAATATGACACCAGAATCATGTAAAAATGAACTCAAGTAAAAAAGACACCTCCTTCAGAGAAAGGAATGATAGAAAATAAGTTCAAATTAATATTTTTATAAATTATAAAACATTCAATGAAAGCATATATATTAAGTATCAGTGGATGTTTTATTAACGGAAACGAAAGACAAATCTTCTTAAATATTTATTTCAGTGTATCTTTCACACGTACCAAACTTAACCGTAGGGATGGAAAATATGGAATCGTTGACAAACTTCCAAATAAAATAAAAAAATAATCCTTCCTGTCAATGTTTACTGATTAGGAAAGGGGACGATTAAGAGTAGGTAGCCTAAAGATAACTAATGCCTACAAAATTGTTCCTTCTGTCATTTTCCATGTATTTTTTGACGCTGAATTCAAATTTAGTCGCGAAATTGCTCTATTAGTCATAATTTCGGGATATTATAACCTGAAAGTGCAAAAAATGCATATTTCGGTCATTTATGACCATCTATGGAATCTGTAAAAATTGACTTTCAAGACTCGTACCACTTCCACTATCAACTATAAACTAAATGCTATGAATAAAAACTATCAATTGTTTTCAGTTTGTTAATGGAGATATTTTGTCAAGAAATAGAAAGTCATGAAATCAGAAATATATGAGAACCATACACTTTCACTAGAACTATTTTCCTAATTCATTAATATTTGATGCAGAGTCCTTTAGATTTTTAGTCAAATTTTTATCCATCGAATTCCAGCGATTTTTCGAGATCATCTTGTAAGCGATTCAGTACGGAAATCATGCGGGAAATAGTATAGAACCATTCTGGATTTCATAAATAAATATGATCATCCTTACTTTTGCAGATTTCTATGAATTTTTCACATGATCTTGGGACGTCGTAAGGATATCCCGTTTGGGATTTAAAGAAAATCCTATTTGGAGATAAAGGATATCCTACGAGGCGGAGAAGTGGATACCCCTAGGACATCCAGAATGTCCTGGGGACCGTTTTGGGATATCTAATCAACCCTTCGAGATATTCTGGGGATATTCCAGGGAGATCCCCTTGCTGTGAGGGCGGATATAGAATTTAAGATAGAGGTTTATGCAACTAGTGAAGGCAAGATGAAGCCAGAATATAGGTCCATCCATCCAGTAAAAAAAATATAAGGTCCGGCCATTTTAGGCTAGAAAGTGGTCTATCCAGCCAATGAAGACAAGATAGAGATCTGTTTAGCCAGTGAAGATAAGATAGGGCTACTGCTCGGTCATTCAAGGCTAGACAGTGGTTTATACAGCCAGTGACGACAAGATAGGGGTACTATTCAGCCAGTCAAAGCAAAAAAGAGGTCTCCTTAGCCAGTAAAAAAAAGATAGAGGTACTGCTTGGCCAGTCAATACAAGATAGAGGTCTGTCCAGCCAGTGACGACAAGATAGGGCAACTAGTTAGCCATTCAAGCCTATACAGTGGTCGATCCATTCATTGAAGACAAGATAGGGGTACTATTAAGCCAGTGATAGCAAAAAAGAGGTCGCCTCAGACAGTGATTAAGAGATAGATGTACTGCTCGGCCACTCAAGACAAGATAGAGGTCTGTTCAGCCAGTGACGACAAGATAGGGCTACTAGTTCGCCATTCAAGGCTATACAGTGGTCGATCCAGCCAGTGAAGATAAAATTGAGATACTATTCAGCTAGTCAAAACAAAAAAAGATGTCTTCTCAGCCAGTGAAGACAAGATAGAGGTACTGCTAGGCCAGTCTAGGCAATATAGAGGTCTGTTCAACCAGTGAAGACAAGATAGGTTTACTGCTTGGCCATTTAAGGCTAGACAGTGGTCTATCCATCCATTGAAGACAAGATAGGGGTACTGCTCAGCCAGTCAAGGCAAGATAGAGGTCTGCTTAGCTAGTGCATAGGGCTACTGTTCAGCCAGTCAAGGCAAGATAAAGGTCTCTCTAACTAATAAAGGAAAAATAGGGATACCACCCGGCCATTCAAGGGAAGATAAAGGTCTAGCCATCCAGTTGACGTAAGATAAGGGTACTGCTTGTCCAGTCAAAGCAAGATAGAGGTCTGTCCAACAAGTCAAGGGAAAATAAGGGTACTTCTCAGCCACTCAATGGAAGATAAATGTCTATCCAAACAGTGGTCAATGAAGGCTCATTTTGAGAAATCTTAAAATTCAATTTGCTACAAATCAATAAAAAAGGGTTTTACAAGTGAGTAATAGTAATTCAAAGTGAAACTGGAGTGAATCCTCCGAAAAAATTGACTTGAATGCAGCTTCAAAAATTACATTGGGAATGACTAATCTGGTTTTTGAGTATGAGTAATGTAGTCCTGTGTAATTCTGGCACAATTTGAAACGAGAATCTTTTCAAATATTTTGAATATCATTAATCAAAGTGTAATTTTTGAATTACGCTACTCTCAGAATTTCATAGCAGTTATTAATTTTTGTTTTTAATTCTTAAAAAATATTTGGTACAAGCATTTCTGTAGCCCTTCATCATTTTGAAGGGTATATGCGAATTAATTATAAATTAAATGTGGAATAAAGTCAGGATATCCAATTTTATTATATTATCGATTCAACTAAGGTAACAATCGTAAATTGTATTTTATAAATATAAAATTCATTATTGATAATTTCAATTATTCAATTGTATATCAAAAACGCATTTGATGAGAAAATTTTTTATTCAATCAGAAATGAAATTGGATTTAAAACAATATAATACACTGAAATGAGGCGTAATTTTTAAAATATAAATCAATGAAACATGATGCTGGTTTTCATAACCTTTTTTCACAACCTCACTAATTGCTTTCTAGTTTTCTGAATGGAAATTCGTTATTGGCTTCGTTTATTTCAATTGAATTATAAAGCTCACAATTGTCAAGAGTTCGTATATAAAAGAGAAATGGAAGTAATTAAAATGGACAATGATTTTTTTTACTTTTAATTAGAATGCGAACGCTTGATCACTTATTGAAAATATTTTCAGTACCTATACATACTTAATATAGGTACATTCATTCTGCTACATATGTGATTTAAACTTTCAATTTTTATAATTAATTATGTTTGTTGATATTTTTTTCTATCTACTGGTCTCATGGTAATATCTTTCTAAATATTGATTTTTATCAATATATAAGTTGTGAAGAAATGTCTCTCCAGTTCTACTGGGATTCGAACGCAGGTCTCCATTTTTATATTTTTTAATAACAATTTTCAATTTATCTAAGTTCCTAACAGCTATCTGTGGACTTCATATACTCTGCGACTGTTGGCGCGACTTTTAGCAGATATTCAATTACGGGTTACGATAAGGATTATCTGCTGAAACTTTAATCCTTTACTGAGAGTTGGACAGACTCGGATGTGACGGTTCCTGGACGCGTCAGAGTATCTTTAGGAGTAACTGGCGGTAATGAGATCTTTGATAATCCGCACCCGGGAGATTTTCAAACTCCTTTCAGAGAGTGATAACATTTTTGAATCATTTTTTCCAAATTAATCTAGATTTTTTAATATTATATGATGAAGCGACGATAAGTGATGGACTGATTATGCGCTAAGAAGCTTAACAGAATTTTTTTAAAACCACTCATCTTCTGATCTTTCCTGATTCGCTGAAAAAAAATTGCAGAATCTTCGCAAGTATTTTAAAAGTCCTTGAGATAAATTTTTCATCCTTCAAATGTTAAAATCCTAGAATGTTGGAAACTCATAATTCGACTGCTCCATTCAATATGGATTCAAGTTTAGTTGACTTGGTATAATTACTATAATATATAATTAATAATCATAAATTAAAATGAATGTCAAATCAGCCAGATCGGCTTTCATAAAATTTTAATTTTAATTATAGATTTAGTAATCTTTTAGTATTCTGTATCTTTCATTTAAAAATAGAAGTTTATCCCAGCGAAAATCAGAAGTAGGAGAAAAAATTAATAAGGTTATTTGGGATTTTATATAGTAGAAAGATGTTTTTAAAAAACATTTTGGAATTCTGAATCTTACTGATATCTTTCATTTCAACACTGAACCATTAAGTAGACGTTTAGAAATGAATTAGTTTGTAATGTTTATAGTTTAATATCATAAAATTTTGAACAAATTCCTGAAGATTGAACATCTTAAAGATTTGAAATTGAAGATCCTTGATTTTTTTATGTTTGTAATTTAAAGTGATGTAACCTTGAATGCTCTTTCCAAAAATTCAATTTTGAAGAACTAAATTAACAACTTTTCAATTTTAAAGATGTTTAAATAGAAATTCTTATATTTAGATAACTTTGAAGATAAAAAGGGAAACTTTCAAACATTACTCTTCCAAATTGCAGAAATTTCGGCCGTAAATAATCAAAATTGAAGCCTTTCAAGTGTGAAAGCGCAAAGCGTTAATCTTAACGGTAAATTTTAAAAATTCAAAACTTCAATTTTAAAGATTTATAAATCACAATTTTCAAATTTGGATGATTTTAAAAATCAAAAATCATGTTTTTAATTCTAAATCTTCCAGATTGAAGAAATTTTGGATGCACATCATCAAAATTACAGAATTTTAAATTTTGAATTGTCAAAATTTAAAGCTTTTCAATTTCAAAGATTGACAATTCTTAGTTTTACAATTTTGAAGATTCACCATTAGAAATTCTCGAATTTTGTATTGTTTTATTATTATTTTATTTCTAAATGAAAATTCTCAAATTTCGATGATTTTGGAAATGAAAAGTCATGTTATCAAATTTGAAAGCTCTTTAAGTTTAAAGGCTTACAATCAAAATTTGTACAATTTTGAAAAGTTCCGACTGAAAACTTTCTAACCTTAGAGACGTATAAATAAAAATTCTTAAATTCTGATGAATCAAAATCAAAATGACAGAATTCCTTATTTTTAAATATCAAAATTGAAAAACTCTAATTTTAATTGTTAACAGTTCAAATTTGAACAATTTTCAAGAGTTACAATGGGAAACTCACTAATATTAGAGATGTATTAATAAAAATTCATAAATTAATTAATTTTATTGATTCTGAAGATCAAAAGCGAAAGTTTTAATTTTCAATCTCCCAAATTGAAGAAATTTTGAATGTAAATCATCTCAATGACAACATTTGTAGTCAAGAAACTTAAAACTTGCATACATTTTATTTAAAAAAATTTTTAAGTCAAAACTCTTTAATTTTGAAGATTCATATAAATAAAAATTCTTAAATTCTGATGAGTGAAGATTTGAAGTGAAATTTTCTACTCTTAATGGTCCAAATTAAAAAAAAGATTTAAATATAAATGATCAAAATTACAGAATTCCTTATTTTTAATTGTCAAAATTAAAAAACTTTAATTTTAATTGCTTACAGTTTAAATTTGTACAATTTTCAAGTGTTACAATTGGAAACTGACTAATATTAGAGATGTATTAATAAAAATTCATAAATTCTCAAATTTGTTTGATTCTGAAGATCAAAAGCGAAAGTTTTAATTTTCGGTCTTCCAAATTAAAGAAATTTCGAATGTAATTCATCTCAATGACAACATTTTTAGTCAAGAAACTCGAAACTTGCATACATTTTAATTAAAAATTGTTAAAAGTCAAAACTCTTTAATTATCAAGATTCATAAACAAAAATTCCTAAATATTGACGGTTCTGAAGGTCAATGTTAAGTTTTCAATTTTTAAATTTCTAAATTTAAGTAACTTTAAATGAAAATCATCTATATTACCAAAATATAAATTTTAATTTGTCAAAATGATAATATTTGAAAGTTGTGTGATTTCTAAAATTTCTTTGTATAATATATTGATTAAATGCAGCGTGAAATTCCAAATATTTCAGAACGTTTCAGCCGTCAATAAACTAAATTCAAATTCAAACATTCTGAAACATTCAGAATATTGCCATGCAGTGGCTCCATTGGCTGACGGAGTATCCACCTGAGAGCTGGAAAAAAATGTGTGACCATCCACATGTCGACTTTTGGCACATTCGCACTTCCACCCTTTACAAATCCCGGTTTAAGTGAAATTCTAAGCATTTTGAACACTTTTTCAGCCTTTCTCCCCTTTTTTCAAACTGATTTTAAATAATAAACAAAAAAACAGCTTATTTTTATTCCAAAAACAAGCGGCTATATTAATTCCCCCATCAACTGCGCTAATCAGATTGATGTCTACTTATGACGCTGGTCTAATCAGAATGTCTAATATTTTCACCAAAAATTCAACAAGTATACTTTAGAAACGTGAAAAAAATATTCAAAATTATTTTAACAAACTTTTTCCAAGATAATATATTCAATTTTTAGTGCTATTTTAGCTTTACTATGAATACAATGTATTTGCAAACATGCACAAACCCCATTTGAAATTGCCAATATTAAAAAGTCTCTAATTTTAACGATCAACTATTCAAATTTCTAAAATTTTTAAGAGCTACAATCGAAAAATGTTCAATTTTAAAGTTATATGAATATGGACTAACCCGAACTTGATTCATCTGTGTCTGTATTTTAACAAAATTTTCGAATTCTTTTGAATCGTTTTCAAAGATTAAAATAGAAGCAAGGAATATTATACAACTTTATATGGCTTTAATAATAAAAGACTGATCATGGTGTTCCATAATTCTAGTGCATTGAATGCGTTATTCGGCCAAGCATATAGTAACGAACATAAGTGATACTGCAGACAATGGCGTAGGGTTTAGATAATGCCGGAAATGGTCCAAGACCATTAAGCTTCAATCATGACGGTAGAATGAACGTCGCTCTATGGTGACAAAGCAAATTGCCGACACATTAAGAGCATTAGGTTCCGATAAGAGATGTTCTTTGCATCTCAACAGTATTTTACTGACAAAACTGATATTATACGTATAATACATGAAAATGTATTCATTAGCCCAAAAAAGTAAGATTATACAAAAAAGAGTCAACCACCAAAGAAGGATGGCAGTACACAATCATATAATCAACATTTTGATCGAAAATCAGTTTATTGCATAAAAAAATAGTCAAAGTTGGCGCCGCGCGTCTCTGAAGAAGTTTTTCGTACCCTATCAAGATGCTAATTCAGTCGTATAAATATCTCCCTATCATAATTACTCTTATCTCGCCTACATCTCATCTCATCCCATAGGTTCCCTCTTCGTAGCTCACACCAATACTATCCCATCCCTTACTTCACTCTTCGCTTTCCACCCTGCTCCCACTTCCCCCACTACTCCTCCCCTCATTTATCCTCATAACCGTCCATTACCATTACCTAGTTTCCTTTTTCTACTTCCCCTCTAATCACTTCATCTACTACACCTCTCAACACGTCCCCTAGTTTCCCTCCTCTAACTTCCTCTTACTTCCTTTCACCTCTTCTCATCACGCCTACATCCCAAACCATCCCATGATTTCCCTCTTTGCAGCCCACACCACTACAATCCCATCCTTTACTTCACTCTTCACTTTCCATCCCACCCCCTACCTCTCCTACTTCTCCCACCCTGTCCAACTTTTCTCCACTTCTCCTACTACTCCTCCCCTCATTTACCCTCATGACCGGCAATTCCCATTCCCTACTTTCCCTTTCCTACTTCCTCTCTCATCAATTTGTCTGCTACACCTCCCAACATGTCCCCTAGTTCCCCTCCTCTAACTTCCTCTTACTTCCTTCCACCTATTCTCATTTCCCATGCATCTCTTCACTTCCCCTAATTCACCCCATTTACCCTCCTGAGCAAAAGGTACGACGGAATGACACCCGACCAAAACTATAGGGGTTTCTGCCCGGGACTGCGAAACCCTGATTTAAAAAAATCAAATACACATTGTTGTGAAAGGATTTTTCATAATATCAGTTCTTGACGCAAGAATAAACAAAAAATTACACAGTAATCATTTGATTTTGATAAAACTCTAGAAACGGTCGATCCCCTTCGATATTATTTTAACTCTCATATTTGATGCATTTTCTGAAGCTGAACGCGAATTCCACTTTAATAAGTGTCGTTCTCTTAATGTTTTCAAGATATCAATATTTTTTACCTTCGAAAATGTCGATTATCTTATATTTCTTAAGAACACTAATTTTACGTATTTTTCCTCCTGTATGCGTCATTTTTTTGGGGCCCTGGAAAAGGCGTTTTTCGTGGATTTGGGGTAATATGCGACCCTCATCCCCCCAATCCCATTTTTCCAAGGCCAATTCAAAACTCATATCACCAGGATGCGTGATTTTTTGGGGGCCCCTGAAAAAGGGTTTTGGTGTGATTGGAAGGAGTGATGTGGCTCAAACCCCCTCCCCTTACTCACATCGAACCCCTTTTCCATGGGCCTCAAAAGAAATCCTGCGTCCCAATGCTGCGCATTTTCAATCAGGGACCTTGGAAAGATGGAAGGAGTCAGTTTATCGAAAAAATGCAACTAAATCCTCCCACCTTCCCAAAGCCCTCAATTGAAAATGCCCAAAACTAAGACGCATGCTTTTTTTGGGGCCTTCTCGAAAAGGGGTTCGGTGTGAGTGGTCGAGGGGCGGTCGGCCACATCTCTTTCCCCACTCACACCGAACCCCTATTCCAGGAGCCCCACAAAAAAATCACGCGTCCTAGTGTTAATCATTTCAAATCAGGGACCTTGAAAAAGTAGGAGGGACGGGTGAGCCCCCCCCCCATTCAATAGCCCCCACAAACCGGGACCACTGGAAAGGGCTCATAGTGCCTTCGAATTGGGAACGATTACGATTTGGGGTGGGGAGATACTTTTTCGAGAGCAAGACTTTTTCGGTTGGATTCATGTTCAGCGTGAAAAATAGGTAAAATCCTTGGGATCAAAAAATGGAAGATAATCCCAATTTTCCAGGCTAAAATCTCTATATAAATTGAAAAAGGTAAGAAAGCGACACTTTTATAGGTGAGATTCGAGTTCAGCGTAAAAAAAATACATAAAATAAGTGAGTTTCAGGCAAATCCAGGATGATTGAAAACATATAAATTGATATAAATATGAATTATTATACACTATTATCATTGAATGAAGAAGAAAATATATTTAATTATTTTTGTTGGATTTTAAGCCAAAAAATGCCGGTCTTTCTGTGATATCGGAATCTACCATTTTTATTTTCTCAAACCAGAATATTTTTTTCATCAAACCTTCTTTATGCTTAGTCAGCAACACTATATCTCGAAAGCTGGTGTTAAGTTTTGCAAAAAAAATTAAAATTCGATTTGTAATCGCTACTCAATCCGATTTTGAAAATATATGAAATTTTTATCGCAAAACTCTTCAACGATTTTCTCGAATTTGGTTAACTTTTAAAAATTAAACATTGTTCAGCCATATTCATAAACCTAATATCTAGATATAATCCTTGGATTATTTTTTTCTAACTATTGAAACTTTTTTAGTCCAAGTGTAGCAATAATTGAGCTCTTAATTTAGACAAGAAGAAATTTTCAGCATGAAACATTCATGACTACAATTGTGAATAAAAGCGATCTTAAATGAAAAGTAGAAACTACAGGCATTCAAAATTAAAATTGTCAAATTTTAGCCATCCAAGCTCAAACTTAAACTTAGAATATTGTTTATTTTCAAATATTTAATAGTATATTTATGAGCTTTTTACTGTTTCCGCTCTCAAACCTTCAACTACCTCATTACCTTGATATTAAAGTCAAGAACTCTAGCGGAATTACGTTTGCTAATTTTTCATTCCGTTAAAGTTTAAATTTTAAATTTGTAAGTTTTGATTTATTCTATCATAACGTTTTTATACTCACTTGTATTCAAATAGAATCTATTCATAATCATACATTGATCAATTCTTTAACAATTCAAATAACGGAAACCGATTTGTTGAATAAATTAATTAGTAAAATTTGACTAAAGATAAGTCTATTTACTATCGTTCGTTGATTCATTTCAATCCCCTTGAATTAATTTATTATTGCATACTATAGAAATGCATTCAATTCAATCATTTTCTATTTTTTTGTTCACATTAATTCATTTTAATTTGATTTATATTCTCTGACAATCATTTGAAATATTTTGACAGTTGTGAATTGACAAAGCGACATTTTTGAATGTTGATCAAATGTTTTCAAAATCGGATATTCCATATCCTCTACAGTCTACATATATCTCTACTTACTTTTATCTGTTTTCGTACATGTAATTTATGTGCGTGAAGCAAAACCTGAGGTTCATTACTGTCATATTAAAATTAAGAATTAAAAGGTTGTTTGAACTCCAACTGCCTTATGCAAAATATTCGCTTTGAAACCAACTGCCTTTGACATAATTGCGAAAAATAAATATGAGAAAGCTTAATTTACATCATACGGTAACATGACTTCCGGTAAAGTTCAATTTTGACAAATTAATTAAAATTTTCGACGCAGCCACTTTGAATGAGTCAATTAGTAACATAGGATAGAAAATCCTGCAAACTATATTTTCATCAAGCAAATTTTAGGAAGGAAATTCTTTTCTGTGGAAAAAAAAAATTTAATTTCGTCATATTTCAATGTGATAAGTAAGAAAAATTAAATAGAAGCACGTTTTTTCCTATTTATTTCAGTTCTAATTTTTGATTCGTTTAAATCAGAATACATAAATTCAGACTTTCTTGTCTTCAGTCGCATTTAGGTAAAACAAGAATTATTCAAAGTTCCTGATTGCAATTGTGATGTAAGAAGATGATTCAGATCCTCGTTTACCTAAATAACGTGATTTTCTGCTAAGAGGCAATCAAAAGGCAAATTCGATTAGGTTTTGCTCGATGCTCCATGAATCACACCGGAAATAGCAAGGATGTGCTTCAGTATTTCGAGCTCATGCGCAAACATTTGAACGTCAAGTCAGTTTATAAATATTTAAAAAGTGAGATGCTCAACATACAGCGCAAAAAAAGAGAAAATTATTCACATAATGATAAATGTGTAAATAAGTACAAAAATTTAATAGAAACGTGTATCACCTAATTTTGTATTTATGCAGAGGGATTTTTTCATACTTTGGATAAGGCGTGATAATAATTGATAAAAAATGATAATTTGCCTAGTCAACAGAAAATACATTTTTCGTTCATTTACAATTATATATACCACACGGTCATTTAAGATCAATTTAGTAACATTTTTCCCTAAATCAATTTTTTCTATAAAAACAAGAGTTTAATCACTTATTTCAATAAATTAAAACAGGGAACTCAAGAATTTAGACTTTTATTGATTGTTAATTCCTTCTAATTCTTTTGAGTGCTTTTAAATTTTTTGAATTCAGTTGAATTGACCCTTAATTCCTCCAAATTTCCTTAAGATCCTCCGACTTTACTGGATATTTTTGGTTTTTGAATCAATAATCCTATTCACTCCCAATTATATGAATTTAATGAAATATTATAGATTTTTGTATTTATTTCGAATCATATGAATAAATTGTAATTCACCTTTAATTCCTATTAATTTTTCTTGAATTCTTTTCAACTCTCTGAAATAAACTTGGATTTTTTTAATTTGCAATGCAATTTTTTGAGTTCACTTGAATTATTCTAAAACCACTCATTCTACTGAATTCAATTATTTTTTTATTAAACCCTGAAGTCTTTCAAACTATAAAAGTTTTCCAAACTGAAAACTAAATTCACTTTTCAATTAAATTATTTTTCATATAATTTTTTGTACATAATTTTTTTCAAAAACTTTCTTTTTCCATTAAATTTTTTTACACCATTTTTTTCAACAATTTTTTCTACAAAATTGAAAAATATTTTGTTTTAAGATTTGAGGGATTCAAGTGAATTATATTTGCATTCACCTTGCTTAATTCGATGAAAATTAGTTTGCTTCAAAATTTTTTTCAATTAGATTCTTTCATATTCTTATGAACTTTATCAAAGTGTTTCGAATATTCTTCAATTATTCTAAACTGACTTTAATTTTACAGAAGTCAGTGAAATATTTGGGATTTTTACTTTTTTAAATGATTTTAATTCATTTGAAATTCACCCTAAATTCTTATTAATTTATCCTGAATTCTTTTTTTTATTCTTTCTAATTTTTTTGAAATTTTTGTAATTCTTTTAAACTCACCTTGAATTCTTAAGAAATTTACTAATTTCAATTTAATTCCATTGATTTCTAACATCTAATCTAATTTTACTGAAATGCCCTAAAATTTCTTAAAATTCTTTCCAATTTTATTTAATTAAATAGTTTATTTCTTAAATTTTTTCATTTATCCTGAATTCGTTAAATTTACTATATTTTCAAAGTAAAAAAAAGTAACTATATTTTTAGTTACTCTTACTGAACAAATGTAGGTAATTACCAATGGCTTACGTATTTACGAAAGTAACTTTATTACCAATATCGCTAAAGAAAAAGTAACTAGTTACAATATTATTATATCCTAGAAAAATAAAAGTAAAGAGTTTTATTTCCTCCCACTTTTAATATCTTCCTCTCTTTCTTCACTTTATTCACTTCATGTAATATTTTTATTTTTTGCTTTTCACTCTTGCTAGTTTCTACCTGTTAATCTCATTTTCACGAGACTCGCTGTATTTACGACCAGATAACAATTTTCATAAAGTGACTAATTACGCGCGAGCACTCGCGAACAACGAGGTGCTTCAGGATTTTACTTCCCTTCAGTGTTTGATCAACCACACGAATAAACTAAGTGGCAGTAAAGGGGATGAATTCATACCGAAAATTGACACTTTCTTCTTTTCTTAATGTGCTCCTGATCTAACGATGTTTTATTCTTCTGAATATTATTCCTCACATTCACAAAACGAAACCTTTCATTTCGTTATTGCAAACTTTCAATTAATTATTTTTAGTATGTAAAATCAATTCTTGTTCATTAAGAAATGTTTTTGAACAAATTGTAACACAAACATTATATCAGAAATGTATAATTTGAATTGAAATTACAAATTTATGATTTTGAAAAAATGACAGGTCATAATAGTATTAGTGGTGGGTCAGGTGGGGAGGGGGGGGGCACCGCGAATCCACAGTTTTTGACCATTCGGCACCATTTTTTGCATACATATTCTTTGGGCTCCTGGACCGAAAATTATCAAAAATTATACATTTTATTTGAAATCTAATGATTTTTATTTAAAAGAACCAATTTCCAACACAAATGTTTCTCAATTCGCATATGATTTTCTATGATTTTTCTGATGAAAAGGGATTGCTTCTATATTTTCAAAATATATTGTTACAACTCTTTTTTATATAGGACAAGTATCATCAATTGTGCGCCACGCACGTATGTAGTTTGTACGATTTCAGGGGAAAATAATTTTTAATATAAAATGCAAATTTGAAACAAGTATTCATTTTTTAACTTTGTGATCGTGCACATAATACGTCACAACTTTTTCCTTTGTTTAAATAAAAATGAGAATGAAATTGCCTTGAAGCCAAAAGAGATACAACGATATAAACAAAAGACAAAATGTGTGACGTATTATGTGCACGACCTCTTTACTTGTTTTCAAGGTTATATAAATATGATTTTCCTAACAGTCTTAAGAAAATGTAAAAAGATGTTTGAAGATTTTAAATATGTGAAACCAAAATTTCAACAAAAGAAGCTGATTTTCAACCACATAGTTGAATTTTCAACCAAACAGATTGATTATCTAAAAAAAAACGATTTTTCAATTAAATAGTAACACTTTTAATTAGAGAAATAAAATTTCAACTAAAATGATGAATCTGCAACAAAAAAATGAATTCTTGACAAAACGGTTCAACTTTTAAATTTGCAACTAAAAGTGCTGAATACTCAATAAAAAATGTAAAAGATGATATTTCTATCAACACTTTTTTTCATAAATATAAAACTGTTGAATTCATACAAAAAAGCGAATTTTTAGCAAAATAGTTGCATGCTTGATCAAAACAGATTGATTCAATACCAAAAAGATGAATTTTCAACTAAAAAAAAATAACTTTCTGCCAAAAAGATTAATTTTCTACCAAATAGTACCACATTTGTGCACAGACCTTTTAAAATTAAAGGTGAAGCATCGACAATTATAATTTGTTGATTGTGATTTTTCTTTTGTCAAAGCTCCTTCGGCTTTAGAGAACACATTCTCATCACGCATCTAGTGCTTCATACTCGATTTTCTCTAAAGTGCGAACTTTTCTATATTAAGTTCAACTTTATCATATGGAATGAATATTATATTTATTTATGTACCTCGGTCTGGAACTGCTTATTCAGATATCGCAAAATAATGTACAAATTTTATTTTCCATGATTACCTTAATGTTTTTTCCTTATTCTGCACTAATTTTAATTCTCAAATACAGTGGAAAATGTATCATGTCAATAAATTTATATTATTACAATTCATAATATCCATTGATATTGAAACAGACGTGTTTTCACTGTCTTATTTTTATGATAAAAAAGTGAGCATCCTATTAAAAAACAATTATGTTGATTAACATATTTTTGCTCTTTGTGCAGTTTTTCCAAAAACTTCATTTGTTCACTTTCATGCTTTTTTCACGATTTCACCAAAACCTACGCGTCCTATAAAAAATGATTTACAACAAATTTGTAGATCTCTTTAGTATGAATAATTTTTGTTTAATTATCTTTTTTCGTATCTTGCGAGGTTTGGCCGCAAAATGGAATTTTTAAATTTTTTATCCATTGTGTTTTGTAGGGTCAAAATTTAAATTTTCACTTTTTCTGAAAAATTCAAAAAGTTGTGATCAGGATCTTGTAGGGCTTTCAAAAAACAACTTTTTGTCGCTTGATTTTTTTTCATATGGTGCGTTGTTTCGCTATAAATTTTGACTTTCGTTTGTTTTTTTAAATTCTGAAAATTTTACAACTCTGATAATCTTCTTCCTATCGGAAAAAGCCTTGGGGTAAATTGTTCGATTTCCTCTGTACTACAAACAGCCGTGCATGGATATTTCATTTCTGAAAAAAATCATCTCAAAAATGTTGAAAATGCTCTTTTTGAATTTTCATCCAAAATAGCTGGCTAACGAACTTGTTCTTTTTCAAACCAATTTGATCATTTTTCCGAAGGTTATCCAGCCTACAGAAAAACTACAGACAGACACGTTCTTAAAAATCATTTTTTCTGACTCAGGGGGTCTTAAAACGTGGAGATTTGATAAAAACCGACTGATTCAAATATGACATAAAACCAATACCTTCTCGTTAAGATAAGAATGTGAGAAGACGAATTTTCAATCACAAAATTTGACTTTTCAACAAAATAGATAAATTTTCCTCAAAATTATTAAATACCAAAAATATAATGGTAGGCTTAGAAAAAAAAACTTTTAACCAAGAACAGTTGGATTTTCTTATTGGGCTCTATTAATTCAGTTCAAATTTTAACGAAAAAGCAACAAAAAGGGGACGTTTCTTGAAAAGAGGGGAAAAACTAGGGATTATTTAAGAAAAAGGGGAAAAGATTTTATGGGCGACCCCAAATCTGTTAAGTTGTTCTGTCGCCAATTTGCGATCGATAAAGTATTTACCTCGCGCTACATGCACAGCCTTTGTATTTCTCCCACATTTGTGCACAGGCCTTTTAAAATTAAAGGTCAAAGTATCGATAACTGTAACTTCGTGATTGTGAATTCTCTTTTGTTAAAGCTCCATCAGCTTTAACGAACACATTCTCATCATGTATCTCGTGCTTTGCACTTGATTTTGTCGCAGATGCTAACTTTTCTACATTATGTTCAAAACTTATATTATAATTATCTCTGTACCTCGGTCTGGGGCTGGTTATTCAGAAATTGCAAAACATAGTAAAAATGTTATTTGTTATGAATAATTAAATATTTTTTTCTTATTTGTAATTTAAAAAGTGCGCATCCTATTGAAAAAAGACATTGCTATCAAACATTTTATTGGAACTTGTGCCGTTTGTCCCTAAATTTAACTGGTTTATTTTCAATTTAATTTTATACGATCCAAACTAAAACGACTAGCTTTTGTTCTTCTTCCAAAAAGATTATTCTTTTATTTTTTGAAATCTATTTTCATAACAAGAGAGTATAACAAATTTGTAGATATTTTTTGGTTGAACAACTTTTGTCTTTACATTTTTTTCGTCTCTCGTGGAATTTTTCCAACAACTTAATTTTCTTATTTTTAATTTTTTTTTTTCACAATTAACAGAAAATCCACTCGCCTCATCTACAAATTATTTATAAGAAATTTGTAGATTCTTTCTGGGTGAACAACTCTTGTTCATCAATTTTTTTCGTACCTTTTGTCTTTTTTCACAAAATTTGTTTTTTTATTTTGATTATAATTTTTTACGATTAAAACAAATACTATGCGTCTTGTAAAAAAAATATTGATAAAAAATTCGGAGGAGTTTTCACTCTTTTTTTGAAGAGCAAATTTTGTCTATTCATTTGTTCATAGCTTGTGCCGTTTGTCCCAAAAGTTAATTTTCATTATTTTTAATGTTGTTGTTTACGAATAAAACAAAAACCACGCATCCTGTCGAAAAATGATCAATAATAACTTTTTTTTTTTTTTTTAGGAACAACGTTTGTCTCATTATTTTGTTCGTACCTTGTGTTGTTTGCCCAAAAATTTAATTTTTTAATTTGTGATGTTTTCAGGAATAAAACAAAAACTACGCGTGGTATAAAAAAGTTATGTGTGAAAAATTTGTAGATCTTTTTTGAATACACAATTTTTGTTCATTCATCTTTTTTCGTAGCTTGTATAGTTTGAGTAAAAATGTCTGAAGAATTGAATTGAAAGTATTCGCATACTTGTATCAAATAGCTTCAACTCATTATTCATTGTTCGATCGAAGGTTATATAACGTTACATTTATATTCTGCATTTAGAAATGCGGAGGAGTGAGTCGAAAATCACTGAAAATAGCTTCACGTACTATTTTGACGCTCCCTAATTAGCGCTTTACAAATAAGTCTGATGAAAAGGAGTTCAGCAAAATGGCAGAGAAAACTCATGGATCGTGTAAACAAGCAAGACGGAGAGTCAGGGTTTATCTACTTCTGGCATTGTTCGGTTGGTTAGCACAATAATTAATCACGCTTTTGTGAGCGGTTACTCGAAGCTAATTTTGTTTAAGGCCGCGCACTGATTACCCGTTAACTACGTTAAACTCGAACTATTATATTTCTCATTAATCACATGACAATGCATGGCGCGTTCCTTCACCCTTTACTGCTCCTTACCACCATCTACCTACGCCATTTTCTTTTACCCCAAAATACCCTTTTTGTATCTTTTATATGCTGTTATATTTTTTTCTATGTTTCTGCTGTGCATAACATGAAAGCGGTAACTACATTAGCGATTTGTCACCTGGTTCGCAATAGGGTCATTGCATGAATTTTAGATGATATATTTTTTAAATATTCCATTAAATTCTGAAAAGCTTAATGAATTCAAAATTTTGTTTGAAAAAAATGCTGTAACCCTGAAACATCACATTCTGCGAAACGGTTAAACAACCACAGCAGTTGTTTGATTGTTGCTTTATTTTTCTCAATCACTTGTGGGTATCATGAGATGATTTCTTCCCCTCAAACCTCTGCCGGCATAAAATTATGTCGGCAGAGATTAAAGTGAGTGATTTTTTTGTGATCCAAGTCTCTTGATGATAAAAAATGTCTCATAATCCACATGTCGACTTTTGGTACATTCGCACTGTCACACTTCAAAAATCCTGGTTTTAGTACAATTCTGGGCATTTAAACTAACTTTTAGGCTCTTGTTTATACTTAAAAAAACGTTTAAAATAATTAACACAACAATATGTTATGTTTACGGTTCAACTTTGCAATAGTTAGCAGTCATATTGATTAGCCTATAAACTGGACAACTACGCTACTCAGACTGAAATAATTTCCGCAATCCATTCAACCAATCAGATTTGAACGCAAAGATTCGAAAAATATACTTTTTGACCATTAAAAAAAGTATTTAAACTTATTTGAAAAAACTTTTGTGCCGAAATTACGTTCATTTCTCAGTGTTCTTTCAATTATGTTGTGAAAAAAATATTTAAAAATACGCAACAACCCCATTGGAAAAATTTCAAATCGGAGACCCACATCTAAAATGCAGTTTCAGCTTTTCTGTTTTTCACGGCAGATTTTCGCTACAGCAAAATATTAATTTATTTTTTAAATTCTAAAAAGCTTGCCAATATAGTAGTGTGGGTACGTTTAAGAACTACGTCACACTGGAGGAGGGGGGGGATATATAATTTATGACGATTTGTAGAGAAGGGTTGGAGGGATTGACGTGGAATGTGACAATACACCCAGAAACTAAACCCCCTCTTTTCACATTTTTTTAGAATTTATCTTTTTTTTCCCCCTGTTTTCAATAAACTTCCCCTTCTTATCTCTTTTCTGCTCATGTAAATTTGTCTTCATTGTTAGAAAATTAATCTCCTTGATCAAAAATTCAACTACTTGGTTGAAACTTGAACTACTTTCTTGAAAATTAATTTTATGAGTTGAAGATCTATCTCTCCGATTGAAAATTTAACTGTTTTGCAGATTTTTTTTTAATCAATTTGTTCAACTGCAGAGTTCACATTTTTATTTTTCGTTCAAATTTACTTGTTTTTAGATTAGAATTCAACTATTTAGTTGAAAATACATGTTCTCAAGCATAATGTTCAACTTTTTTCTAAAGAATTGGCCTTTTCGCATTAAAAATTCAAAAATATGATTGAAATATTTTTTTTCTTCTGAATAAAAAATCTTTCCTGGTTGAAAATTCAATTCTTTTATTGAAAGCTCGTATTTTTGGTTTTAAAATTCATGTATTCTGGTGAAAATTTGGTGAACATTAAACTTCTTGGTTGGAAGTTTAAATTCTTCCTTGATTTTTTTTACATATTCTTCATTTCAATTTAAGACTCAACTAATTTGTTACGTATTTAAATATTTTGTTAAAAATTTGATCATTTTGTTGACACTTCAAGTGTTTAGTCAAACATTTGTCTTTTTGGATCAAAAATTCTTTCTTGTGAATGAAAATCTGTCTACTAAGAAATTTGCCTTTTTGGTTGAAAATTCAACAATTTTTTTGTTATTAAAAATTAATTTTTTTTCAAAGATTCATTATTTTGTTCAAAAATTCAACTATTTCGCTACCAATTTAATTATTCCGTTTAAAATTTAACTATTTTGTTGTGAATTAATTTATTTTGTTGAAAATTAACCTGATTTGTTAAACCTTGATCATTTTGAATAGAAAATTGGTCTTTTGGATGGAAAATTCAACTGACTTCGAAAAAATTCGCCT
>JAABKJ010002039.1:0-28919 GCA_011634705.1 Andricus grossulariae
AGTTACCTTAGCGCGTCTGAGTGCCCTCGGTGACCGCCTGCTATGACCTAGTGTCAGACTCATGAGGTCCAGTAGACGGCTAGGGTACATTTAGTAGAATTTCATTGTCCTGTCCAGAATTCTATAAATTCCATGAATTCTATGAATTCCATTAATTCTATGAATTCCATTAATTCTATAAATTCCATGAATTCTATAAATTCCATGAATTCTATGAATTTGATGTATTCCATGAATTCTATGAATTTTATTAATTATATATGTATTCAATGAATTCTATAAATTCCAACAATTTTGTGAATTCCATGAGTTCTATGAATTCCATGAATTCTATGATTTCCATGAATTCTATTAATTACATGAATTCCATGAATTCCATCAATTTTACGAATTTCATGAATAATATGAATTCCATGAATTCTATGAAATCCATGAATTATATAAATTCCAGGAATTCCACAAATTCTATGAATTCTATGAATTCTATGAAAATTCTATGAATTTCATAAATTCTATTAATTACATGAATTCTATGAATTCCATTAATTCTAAGAATTCCATGAATTATATGAATTCCCTAAATTTTATGAATTCCATGAATTCTATTAATTACATAAATTCTATGAATTCCATTAATTCTACGAATTCCATTAAAAATATGAATTCCATGAATTTCATGAATTCCATGAATTCTATGAATTCCATGAATTTCATGAATTCTATGAATTCCATGAATTCTATGAATTCCATGAATTCCATGAATTCCATGAATTCTATGGATTCCATGAATTCTCTGAATTCCATAAATTCTATAAATTCCATGAATGCTATAAATTCCATGAATTCTATAAATTCCATGTATTCTATGAATTCTATGAATTCCGTGAATTCTATGAATTCTATTATTTCCATGAATTCTATGAATGACATAAATTCTATTAATTACATGAATTCTATGAATTCCATCAATTATACGAATGTCATGAATAATATCAATTCCATGAATTTTATGAATTCCATGAATTATATAAATTCCATGAATTCTATGAATTACATGAATTCTATGAATTCCATGAATTCTATGAATTCCATGAATTCTATGAATTCCATGAATTCTATGAATTCCATGAATTCTATTAATTCCATGAATTCTATGAATTCTCTGAATTCCATGAATTCCCTGAATTCCATGAATTCCCTGAATTCCATGAATTCCATGAATTTTTTTCATTCCTTGGATTCACTGAATTCCTTGAATTCTCTCAATTTCTTCAATTCTCTGAATTCCTTGAATTCTCTGCTTTCCTTGAATTCTCGAAATTCCTTGAATATTTTGAATTTACTGGATTCTCGGAATTCATTGAATACTTGGAATTTCTTGATTTCCTTATTTAATAAAGATTTAATGAATTCAAGGAATTTAGGGATTTCACTGAATTCAAGGAATTCAAGGATTTCATGGGATTTCAAGGATTTCAAGGAATTCAAGGTATTGAGGAATCTTAATGAATTCAATGAAAGTAAGGATTTCAAGGAATTCATGAAATTCAAGGATTTCATGAAATTCAAGGACTTCATGAAATTCAAGGATTTCAGAGAATTCAAGGTTTTCAGAGAATCTAAAGAATTCACAGAATTCGAGGAATTCAGAGAAGTCAAAAAATTCAGAGAATTCAAGGAATCAGAGGATTCAAGGAATTCTGAGTGTTCAATAAATTCCGAGAATTCAATAAACTCCAAATATTCAAGGAATTCTAAGAATTCAAGGAATTCAAAGTTTTCAAGGAATTCAGCGTATTAGAAAGCATTCAGAGAGTTCAAGGAATTCTGAGAATTTAATGTAATCAGAGAATTCAACGAACTCAAAATTTTAGGAATTCAGAGAATTTATGAAATCCCGAAAATGCATGAAATTTAAGGATTTCAGAAAATTCAAAGAATTTAGAGAATTCGAGGAATTCAGAGAAGTCAAGAAATTCAGAGAATTCAAGGAATCAGAGAATGCAAGGAATTTCGAGTATTCAATAAGTTCCGAGAATTCAATAAATTCCGAATATTCAAGGAATTCTGAGAATTCAAGAAATTCGGAGACTTCGAGGAATTTAGAGAATTTAAGGAATTCAGAGAATTCAAGGAATTCAGAGAATTAGAGAAAAAAAATCAGAGAGTTCAAGGAATTCAGAGAGTTCATGAAATTGAGAGAATTCATGAAATTCATTGAATTCATGAAATTCAGAGAATTCATGAAATTCAAAGAATTCATGAAATTCAGAGAATTCAAAGAATTTAGAGCTTAAGAAATTCACAAATTTCGTGGAATTCAGACAAATGAAGGTATTCAAAAAATTCAAGAAATTTAGAGAATCCATGGAATTCAGAGAATTCAATGAATTCTAGAAATTCAAGGAATTCAGAGAATTCAGGAAATTCAGAGAACTAAAAAGAATTCAGAGAGTTCAAGGAATTCCGAGAGTTCAAAGAATTCTGAAAACTTAAGTTATTCAGAGAATTCAACAAACTTGAAGTTCTAGGAATTCAGAGAATTTATGAAATTCAGAAAATTCATGAAATTCAAGGATTTCAGAGAATTCGAGGTCTTCAGAGTATTCAAAGAATTTAGATAATTCGAGGAATTTCGAGAAATCAAGAAATTCCAAATATTCAAGAAATTCTGAGAATTTTGAGGAATTCAGAGAATTCAAGGAATTCAAAGAATTTAACGAATTCAAGAAATTCAAGGAATTTAAGGAATTCAGAAAATTCATGGAATTCAATAAATTTATTGAGTTCAAGGAATTCAAGTAATTTAAGGAATTAAGGGAATTCAAGGAATTCACGAAATTCGAGGATTTCAAGGGATTGAAGGAATTGCAGGAATTGAAAGAATTCTCGAATAACAAAAAATCAGGAAATTCAAGGAATTCAGGGAATTCAAGGAAATTAATGAATTCAAAGACTTCAAGAAATTTGAAAAAATTCCTGGAATTCAGGGAATTCATGGATTTCAAGGAATTCAGAAAATTCATGAAATTCAGGGAATTCAAGGGATTCGATAAATTTAAGGAATTCTACGAATTCTAGGAATTAAAGAATTCTATAATTAAAAAAATGACAAGAAATTCAAAGAATTCGAGGAATTCAGGGAATTCAAGGAAATTAATGAATTCAAGGATTTCAAGCAATTGAGAAAATTCCTGGATTTCAGGGAATTCATGAATTTCAAGGAATTCGTAGATCTCAAGGAATTCATGGAATTCAAGGAATTCAGGGAATTCAAGCAAATTAATAAATGCAGGGAAATCAATGAATTCAAGAATTTCAAGCAATTGAGAAAATTCCTGGATTTCAGGGAATTCATGAATTTCAAGGAATTCGTGGATCTCAAGGAATTCATGGAATTCAAGGAATTCAGGGAATTCAAGCAAATTAATAAATGCAGGTAAATCAATGAATTCAAGGATTTCGAAAAATTATGGAAATTCCTGGAATTCAAGGAATTCAAAGAATTCAAGTATTTCAAGGAATTTAAGAATTTCGATGAATTCAATGAAATCAAGGATTTCAAAGAATTCAGAAAATTCATGGTATTCAAGGAATTTAAGGAATTCAAGGATTCCAAGATATTCAGAAAATTCATGGAATTCAAGGAATTCAGAGAATTCAAGGAATTCAGAAAATAAAAAAAAATCAGAGAGTTCAAGCAATTCTGAGAATTTAAGGTATTCAGAGAATTCGGAGAATTTAGAGTTCTAGGAATTCAGAGAATTGAGAGAATTCATGAATTTCTCGAAATTCCTTGAATTCCTTGAATCCCTTGAATTATCTGAATTTCTTGAACTCTCCGAAATTTGTGTAATTCTCTCAATTTATTGAATCCTCTGAAACCCTTGAATTTTCTGAACTCCTTGAATTTTCTTATTCTTAAAATTCCTAAATTCCTCGAATATTATATATTTCTATGTCTATTTTGGGTGCTATAATAATTTTGGGTCAAATACCAAATTTGGCCCCTATGTGTATTTTGGGCTCTACGTTTATTTCGAGCCATATATCGATTTTGGGTCCTGTGTACAAAATGGGCCCCATGCTAAATGTTGATTTCATGACTATTTTAGGCCCTATATTACTTTTAGGTCACATATGAAAATTGAGTATTATTATGTCTATTTTGAACTCTGTCTATTTTGAGCCCTGTATCAGTTTTGGGGCCCAGTTTAATGTTGGGCCCAATGCCAAATTTGGGTCCTATGTCTATTTTAAACTCTATGTCTATTTTGAGCCCTATATCAATTTTGGACGCTGTCTCAATTTTGAGTCCTATGTCTATTTTGAACTCTATGTCTATTTTGAGCCCTATATCAATTTTGGGCCCCGTGGAAATTTTGGACCCTATGTCAAATTTGGTTCCCATGTCTATTCAAGGCTCTAGTCTATTTTCAGCCCTATGCCAATTCTGGGCGCTGTGTCAATTTTGGGCCTTGTTTCAATATTGGATCTTATGCCAAATTTGGGTTCTATTTTTGGTTTTGGGCCCCAAGTCCATGTTGAGTCGTACTGCCCTGAGTCAGACTTCCTATCGGGCCCAAGATGGTAATGATGGAGGCAGGCAGTTAGAGAGAGAGAGAGAGAGAGAGAGAGAGAGAGAGAGAGAGTGGGAGAGAGAGAAGAGAGGTGATAATATACACGAGACCGTTTCTCTTTGGCTAATTTTGATGGGCGGCCATATTAACGATATTCGGATGATATGGGGTACCGAAGAAGTACGGATGTCTCTTCTATTGTATGCAGATGAAGAAGGCTAGGCAGGGCGACAATGACTGGTTCCTGAGGCCACGGGCTCAACGTTACGGCGCGGTGCTCTGTAGCTCGTGTCACGAAACACCGTTTTCTCGGTACCACCCTCCAGACACTCCATACATTAACATGTCATCAGCCATTCGACCCAAACGTCTGCTCCGCGACTCGCAACTCTTTCTTTCCATCCTTGTAGCCCACGTCATTGCTCTTCACCCTCAATCATTAGCTTCTTATCCTTTCTCAACTGCACTCCCCTTTCCTTACTCTTCCATCCCAACTCACCTTCATTTCTAACCATTTCTTCTGCTTTTCCTTACTCAAACTCCCTTCCCCTGCTACCTCTACTTCCTCTACTTCTCCTCCCTTCGTTTCCAGTCACTTCCTATACTTCTCCTCCCACCGTTTCTCCTACTTCCCGCACAAAGGATTTCCCCTCATTTCCAAACTCCTTCATCCCAACTCACCTTCATTTCTAACCATTTACCCTACTTTCCCTCACTCAAATTCCCTTCCCCCACTTCATCTATTTCCCATCCCTTCATTTTCAGTCATTTGCTATACTTCTCGTCCCACCGTTGCTCCTGATTCCAGCACCAATAATTTTCCCACACTTCCCTACTCCTCCATCCCAACTCACCTTCATTTTTAACTATTTCCACTTTTCTTAACTTGATCTCCCTTCGCCTATTTCCTCTACTTATCCCCCCTTCGCCTACTTCCTTGACTTTTCCTTCCTTCATTTCCAGTCACTTCCTATACATCCCTCCCACGGTTTCTTCTACTTCCCGCACCAATAATTTCTTCTCATTATCCTACTCCTTCATCCCAACTCACCTTCATTTCTAACCATTTCGACGTTCCTTCACTTAAACTACCTTCGCCTACTTCCTCTACTTATCCTTTCTTCATTCCCAGTCACTTTCTATACATCCCTCCCACCGCTTCTCCTACTTCTCTCCCCATTAATTTCTTCTCATTTCCATATTCCTTTATCCCAACTCACCTTCATTTCTAACCATTTCCCCTACTTTCTTTCACATAAACTCCCTTTACCTACTTTCTCTACTTACCCTCCCTTCATTTGCAGTCACTTTCTATACATCCCTTCCACTGTTTCTCCTACTTTTAGCACTAATAATTTCCCCTCATTTCCCCACTCCTCAAATTCAACTCACCTCAATTTCTAACCCCTTACCCTACTTTCGTTCAATTAAAGTCCCTTCGCCTACTTCCTTTACATACCCTCCCTTTATTTCCAGTCACTTTCTATACTTCTCCTCCTACCGTTTCTCCTGATTCCCGTACCCATGATTTCCCCTCATTTGCCTACTCCTCCACCCCAGCTCACGATCATTTCTAGTCATTTCCACTTTCCTTCACTTAAACTCTCTTCGTCTATTTCGTCTACTTATCCTCCCTTCATTTCCAGTCACTTCCTATACTTCTACGCCCACCGTTTCTGCTACTTCCTGCACCAATAATTTCTCTTTATTTTTCTACTCCTTCATCCCAACTCACCTTCATTTCTAACCATTTCCCCTGCTTTCTTTCACTTAAACTCCCTTCGCCTATTTCCTCTACTCATCCTCCCTTCATTTCCAGTGACTTCTCATGCTTCCAATCACACCGTTTCTCTTCTTCCCGTTCCTACAGTTTCCCCTCATTTCCTCTACTTGACCTACTTAACCTGCCATCACTTCCCCGGAGATTATTTCCCCATACTTCTTCTACCTTCTCCCCTCATTTTCCTTTTCCTCATTTAAGCATCACTTTCCCTAGTTCTGCCACCCCTATTCTCCCCTACCTCAACCTCCCTTTTTCCATCTCAAATTCCCCATTTTCCTCTTCCCGAATTACCCCTGAATTAATTAATTCACCTATTTATCCTCCAGTCACTTACGCACACCTCATTTCCTCCTATTTTTCCTCACTTCCCCTACTTCCTCTATTTCCCACATTTCGTACCTCAAATTTCAACTCGTGCTGTAACTTTGGAAACTTGTTGAAAAAGTGTTCCTTTTTTGGAAGGAGCATCACGTTTCAAAGACATCATTGATTTTTAATAGTACTCGTGCTAATCTTACGGACAATTTCTTATGTTAATGTGAATTCCCTGAATTCTGGGAATAACTTTAATCGTCTCCATTCCTTGAATTCGTAAAAAATCCTGAATTGTGAGAATTCGCAGTACTCCAGTGAATTCAAATAAATGTAAAGAATTCAGAGGAATTCAGAATATTCAGAGGAATACAGAGAATTCAGGGAATTCACAGAATTCAGGGCATTCACAGAATTCAGGGAATTCTGAGGTTTAAGGGAATTCTGAGAATTCGGAGAATTCAGGAATTTCAGAGAATTCAGAGAATTCAGGCACCTCTGAGAATTTAGGAAATTCAGAAACATAGTAAAATTCAGACAATTCATGAAATCAGGAGAATTCATAGAATTCAGGAAATTCAGAGAATTCAGGGAATTCTGAGAATTCAGGGAATTCTGAGAATTCAGAAATTTCAGAGAATCTAGAGGATTCAGGAAATTCAGAGAATTCAGGAAATTCAGAGAATTTAGAATATTTGAGGAATTTAGCGAATTCAGAATAATTAGGGAATTCAGGGAATTGAGAAAAATCAATTAATTTCGCAAATTCTATTATGAATAAAATTCAGAATATTTAAGGGAATATGCTAATTCAGGTAATTCAGACAATTCAGGGAATTCGGGGAATTCAGAGAATTCAGGAAACTTAGAGAATTTAGGAAATTCAGAATCATCGTAGAATTCAGACAATTTATGGAATTTCTGGACTTCTCTGAATTCCTCGAATTCTCTAAATTCTCTGAAAACCTTGAATTCTCTGAAATCTTTGAATTTCATGAATTCCTTAAAATCTTTGCTTTTATTGAATTCATTGTAATTCCTATATTCCTTGAATTCTCAGAATTCCTGGAATATTTTGAGTTTATAGAATTCGCGGAATTTATTGAATACTCGGAATTCCTTGAATTCTCTGATTCCTTGAATTCTCTGAATTCCTTGACTTCTCTGAATTCCTTGAATTTTCTAAATTCTTTGAATTCTCTGAAAACCTTGAATTCTCTGAAATCCTTGAATTTCATGAAGTCTTTGAATTTCATGAATTCCTTGAAATCCTTGTTTTAATTGAATTCATTGAAATTCCTAAACTCTTTGAATTACTTGAAATCCTTGAATCCCTCGAATTCATTAAATCTTTATTAAATTGAATCAATCAAGGAATTCAGGCATTTAAGAGAATTCAGGCAATTATGAAAATTCAAGAAATTCAGAGAATTAAGGAAATTCAGAGAATTCAAGAAATTCAGAGAATTCAGAATATTTGAGAAATTTAGCGAATTCAGAATGTTTAAGGAATTCAGGGAATTCAGAGTATTCAAGGAATTTCGAAAATTCATAATATATCAGGAATTCAGAATATTCAAGGGATTATGCTAATTCAGAGAATTCGGACAATTCATGAAATCAGGAGAATTCATGGAATTCAGAGAATTCATGAAATTTCATCAAGTTATAATATTTCGGAATTTCAGAGCATTTAGGGAATTCAAAAAATTAAGATATTTCTGGGAAACCAAAAAATGACGAGAATTGATAATTTCACAGGAATTCGGGATGATTAAGGAATTCAAGGATTCTAGAGAATTCAAAGAAAGCTAGAGTTTGAGGGAATTCAGGCATTTCAGACAATTCAAGAAATTCTAAGATCTTAAGGTATTCAGAGAACTTAGAATTCCCTGATTATTCCAAAATAATCGAATTCTCAGACTTCCTTGAATTTTCTGAATCTTCTGATTTCTGGAAATTTTCTAAATTCCTAAAATTCTCGGGATTCCTCAAATCCTCTGGATTTTCTGAACATGCTGAATTTATCGAATTCTCAGAATTGCATAGATTCCTTGAATTCTCTAAATTCCCAGCTTTCCTGAAATTTCATGAATTCTCTTATTCCCTGAAATCCTTAAATTCTCTGGATTCTCTGAATTCCCTCAATACTTGAAGTATTCTGAAATCGCTGAAATTCTTGAATTCCCTGTTTTCCCTGAATTCCTCGAATTCTCTAAATTGCTTTAATTCCTGGAATTCTTTGAAGTCTTTCAATTCTCTAATTTTTTCAAATTCTCTGAATTCCTAGAATTCTCATAATTCCAGAAACACCTGAAACTATCCGAATTCCTGAAATTATCTGAAATCCTGAAATTCTCTGAATTCTTGAAATTCTCTGAATTCACTAAATCCTCAAAAATTCCGTGAAATCTCTAAATACTCAGAATTCCCTGAATTTTTTTAAATCTTTTAATTATCTATATTCCCTGGATTTCCTGAAATCTTTCAATTCTCTGAATTCCCTCAATATTCTGAATTCCTTTTTGTTAATTGTTTAAACAATTTTTATAAACAAATTCACAGTTTGGCGAATTTTCAATGAAAAGACTCCATTTTTTTTACGGAATAAACTAGGGATGTCTTTTCGATGACTCTTTGCCATGATACTTCGCAAATTGTCAACAATGACTTATCATTTAAACAATTTTTATAAACAAATTCACAGTTTGTCGAATTTTCAATGGATAGACTAAATTTTTTTATGGAATCAACTAGTGCTGTCTTTTTGATGACTCTTGGTAATGATACTTTGCAAATTGACAACAATTATTAATTATTTGAACAATTTTCTTAAACAAATTAATTTATAATAATGGGGGGAATGATTGTTGTCAATTTGCAAAGTATCATTGCAAAGAGTCATTGGAAACACATCCCCAGTCGATTCCGTAAACAAAAATTGAGCCTATTAATTGAAAAATCGCCAAACTCTAAATTTGTTTATAAAAATTGTTTAAATAATAAATAATTGTCAATTTACATAGTATTATAGTAAAGAGTCATCGGAAAGACATTCTTAGTTGATTCCCTAAACAAAAATTGAACCTCTTCATTGAAAAATCGCCAAACTCTAAATTTGTTTATAAAAATTGTTTAAATAATAAATAATTGTCAATTTTCAAAGTATGATAGTAAAGAGTCATCGGAAAGACATTCTTAGTTGATTCCCTAAACAAAAATTGAACCTCTTCATTGAAAAGTCGCCAAACTCTAAATTTGTTTATAAAAATTGTTTAAATAATAAATAATTGTCGATTCAAAAAGTATTATAGTAAAGAGTCATCGGAAAGACATTCTTAGTTGATTCCGTAAACAAAAATTGAACCTCTTCATTGAAAAGTCGCCAAACTTGGAATTTGTTTATAAAAATTGTTTAAACAATTACCAGAAAGTGAGTCTGGAATATGGTTAAAAAAACTCGTTTTAACCAGGAATAAATCCGGATTTTGAGGAGCATGGGGAGCGGCACCGAGAGTGGGTTTTCCAGCGGGTCGATATGACTCCTGGGGTTGTTTGGTGCACGGATACAGGGGCCATAGTACGGGGTATAGATAGATACGCGAACGATGTGGTGTAGGAAGAGGTGGATTGGTAAACCGGTCACGTAGTGCTCGGCGATGAATGGACCCGCCGAGTCGAGCCCAGGGCCGGGAATTGGCTACTGGGCATACCACCGACCACCTACCCCACTGCGTCAGCTTCACCCCCCCTCCCCCCCACCTCACCCAACCCCATCAGCCATCGAATTACAAAGAGGTGCTCAATTCGGGGCAACCTGCCCACACCTCTCCTTCCAAAAATACTCATCCTCCATGCCATCTTTGGCAACTTCCAAAATCCGGGTCGATTCAGGCAGAGAAAATACTGGGGGCAAGAAAGGCTGAAGGTGATGGGTAAAGTCGGCTGGGGCAGGGGGTCATTGCAGTCTGGGTGACTTCTAAATGCGCATTTGTGGATGCACATGAATTAACTGGACTGATGTTACCTTGAATTCTAGCTGACTTTACCCCGTACTATGGCCAGCTTTACCCCGTACCATGGCCATCTTTACCCTGTACTGTAGTTCTTTACCCTGTATCCTAGCTGACTTCACCCGGTATCATAGCCGACTTTGAGGTGTATTGTGGTCAACTTTACCAAGTCTTCTAGCTGATTTTACCTCGTACCACAGTCGTCTTTACCCCGTATCCTAGACGATTTTGCAGCGTATTTTAGTCGACTTTACCCCGTACCCTAGCCGGTTTATCGCGTATCCTTGCCGACTTTACCCTGTATCCTGACCGATTTTATCCCCTAGCATAGCCATCTTTACCCCGTACCCTAGCCGAATTTACCCCATATCCTGGTCAACTTTACCTTGTATACCAGGATCAACCACAAATTACGTAAGGTGTTTTTTTGACATTTTTCACCACTTTTCCCCCTCCTCATGTAAAATACCGTCGTATTTGATCTGCCCCCTCCCCTCCCAATATTACTAAGATTTTATAAAATCAGGGAACTTCAATGATTATTTAAATTATTACTCCTTACTTTATAAGGTATCCAAATTCCTATTTGTTTATCGCAGGATTCGTCTTTTTTATTCAACTTTTTTTTATTCAAAATTCAAATCCTTGTGGGTTAAATTATCAACTATTACATGCTGTGTTAAGAATATTGTTTTCTAAAATTTAACTAATTTGTTGAAAGTTGAAATACACACTTGAAAATTTGTTTTTTATCAAAGATTTATTATTTTCTTTTGAAATTCATTTCTTTGGTTCAACATTGAACGTTTTTTGTTAAAAATTCCTTTTTCTATTGACAATTTTTTTCACCGTAAATTCAACCATTCAATTTCTGGCTTGGAATTGATCTTTTCGAATTTAAAATTCAACTATTTATTTGAAAATTCATCTATTTTGTTGCATATTCGCCTTTTTTGGTAGAAAATTTATCTAGGTTAAAAATGTATATTTTTTGTTAAAAATTCATTTATTTGATTTAAATTTTATTATTTACCTGAAAATTTGTTGAGTTTTTTTGGTTAAAAATTAATTTTTTCAACTGAGGATTCAACTTTTCCATTTTTGGCCTAAGGTTGATCTTTTTTAGTTGAAAATTAATTTTGTTGTTGTTGAAGATTCGACTTTTCGACAGAAAATTAATTTTCTGAGACAAAAATTAATTTTTTGACTGGAAATTTAATTATTGAATTAAAAATTTTGATATTTCGTGGGAATTTTTTTTTTTTTTAATTCATTTTTTTAACTGAGAATTTACCTATTCCATTTTCGTTGAAATTTTTTTTTTTCAAATTCAATTATTTCGCTAAAAGTTGAATTACTTTGTTGAAAAGTCATTTTTTTTGGTTGAACGTTGATCACTTTAGTTTAAAATTAATTTCTTTGCTTGAAAATACAACTTATTTTTTGAAAAATCGTTTTTTTTCAGTAAAAATTAAATTTTGTAACCTAAAGTGTATTTATTCAATTTTTGGTTTGAAAATAATCTTCTGACGTTGAAAATTTAACTATTTATTGATTTGAAATTCATATATATTGTTAAAAATTAGACTTTTTGGCAGTTAATTTAGATTGGTTGAAAAATTATCTTTTTGGTAAAAAATGTATTTTTTTATTGAAAATTTAACTATTTTGTGAAAAATCTTTTATCTTTTTTTTAATTCAACTATTTGGCTGAAAATTGAACTATTTTCTTGAACAAATTTTTTTTCTGGTTGTAGAATTACCATTTTATTTAAAAAATAATTTATTTGGTTTAAATTTCAATTGTTTTGCTTAAAAATTATTTTTTATTGTTGAAAATAATGTTCTTGGCCGAAAATTTAACTATATCATTATTGGTTCAAAACGGATCTTTTTTAGCGGAAAATTCGTCTTTTCGGTAGAAAAGTAATCTCCTTGGTTTAAATTTCATCTTTGTGGTTAAGCACTGCATTATTTGTTAAAAAATTTATTTTTGTAACTTTTTTTTTATTATTAATTTTTTTAAACAAAATGTAATTATTCAATTTTCAACTTGAAATGTAATTATTCAGTTTCTAACTCAAAACGTAATTATTCAATTTTTCGGTAAAAATGTATCTTTTTCAGATAAAAATTTAACTATTTAATTGATAATTAACTATTTTAGTTGAAAATTCAATATTTTAACTCAAACAAATCAAATATATGCTGGACTTTCCTATAAGTCGTAATATCTTTAGACTTATTACCCATTTATTGCCCACTAATTAGTAAAAGTAATATTCAATCACCCCCCCCCCCACTTCCCAAATCATCTCACGTAATTTATAAATGAACCCTCACCCCGCACTATAGCCAAAATCACCCCTTATCCTAGTCAACCTTACCCCGAAATCTAGCCAACTTTACCCCACAGCCTAGCAGACTTTACCCCAGACCCGAGACAACTTTGCCCCGGTCACTGGCCGACTTTACCCTGTGCCCTAGACAACTTTACCCCAGACTTTATGTCCAAATGTTCGTCCAAAAAATATAGAGACCTCTATTTGTGTACAGATTATTGTGAAAATCTTAGGAGAAAAAAATAAAAAAATATGGCACAAAATTGCAGATAAAAGTTTGGCCTATACTTTTACGGAATTTAAAAATTTTCAGTCCATGAGTAATTATTTCCTGATGAGTGAAATGTCCAAAGGTCGACTTTACCCTGTACTCTAGCCAACTTTACCCCATATCCTACTTTATTCTATGCTTCCAAATTCCGAAACAGAGGAATATTCCGATGAAGCCTAAAAAAACGAAAGAAGATATCATTGTTCTAACTTTCCTTTTAGTGTCACTTAGCCTAAACCTTTTGCTGAATTTGGATTGATTTCAGCAGTTTGGTATGGTAGTGTTGGAAATGTTTGAGAGCGATCCTTGTCTCGTTGTCTATTAGCAATTATTTTCTGATGAGTGAAAGGTTAAAAATTTAACTTTATCCGATACTCAAGCCAACTTTACCCCATATCCTACTTTTTTCTATGGTTCCAAATTCCGAAACAAAGAAATATTCTGATGAAGCCTAAAGAAACTAATGAAGGTATCATTTTTCTAACTTTCCTCTTAGTGTCACTTAGCCTAAACCTTCTGCTGAATTTTGATTGATTTCAGCAGTTTGGTATGGTAGTGTTGGAAATGTTTAATAGCGATTCTCGTCTCGTTCTCTATTATCAATCATTTCCTGATGAGTCAAAGGTTGAAAAGTCGACTTTACCCCATACCCTACTTTTTTCTACCGCTCAAAATTCCACAACACTTGAATATTCCGATGAAGCCTAAAGAAACAAATGAAGGCATCATTGTTCTAACTTTTCTTCTGCTGCCACTTAGCCTAAACCTTTTGCTGAATTTGGATTGATTCCAGCAGTTCAGTATGGTAGTGTTAGGAATGTTTGCGAGCAATTCTTGTCTCGTTGTCTATTAGCAATTATTTCCTGATGAGCGGAATGTTAAAAGATCGACTGTACCCCGTACTCTAGCCAACTTTACCCCATATCCTACCTTTTTCCACGGTTCTAAATTCTGACACAGAGAAACATTCCGATGAAACCTAAAGAAAGGAAAGAAAATATCATTGTTCTAACTTTCCTTTTGGTGTCACTTAGTCGAAACCTTCTGCCGAATTTGGATTGACTTCAGCAGTTTGGTATGGTAGTGTTGGGAATGTTTGAGAGGGATTCTCGTCTCGCTGTCTATCAGCAATTATTTCCTAATGAGTCAAAAGTTGAAAAGTCGACCTTACCCCATGTCCTACTTTATTCTATGGTTCCAAATTCCGAAACACTTAAATATTCTGATGAAGCCTAAAGAAACAAATGAAGGCATCATTGTTCTAACTTTTCTTCTGTTGACACTTAACCTAAAACTTCTGCTGAATTTGAATTGATTTCAGCAGTTTGGTATGGTGGTGTTGGGAATGTTTGAGAGCGATTCTCGTCTCGTTGTCACCCTCGTATTCGAGCTTGGTAACCGAGCCTTGTCCTCACACCCTCGTAGTGTGGATGTGCCCAGGTTTTGGGTACCCCTTTGCTCAATCTAAAGCAAGCCTCTGATCTACCATAAAGTCATTTCATAACCCATCCCGAGGGTTAACTACCCCCCCAGTACCAAATCCCAAGTTAAACGTGACCCAACCGGTCTCGCCATTCCGTCAAGCCAAATCCCTCTGATGTACCTCCCATCACGACAAACCTGCATAGAAAAAAAAATCGATACTATTCTCTCTGTCCATTCCCTGGACCTCAACTTGAAAATTCAAAACTTGTTAAAAAATGTTTCCCTTTATCAATATATTTTTTTTTTTTTTAATTTGGTTGGCCAGAATGATCAGGACTATTCTACCAGAAGATTCAAGTTTTCTAGCATCTTCACTCCTTTAATAATTTAGGTTTAATAAAATAACTTTGAACTGATTCCTGTCTATCGATTGTCAATAACAATTAGGTGTTTGCTATTGTTGTAGGGTTGTTCAGAATCCTGATGACCATCCACCTGGAATATTGAGGCTTTTTACTTCCTTCAATCACTCAGTAATGAAGATTTCTCAAAGATACTTCAAACTAATTGAAGTCTTATAATTATTATTAACAATTAGGTTCTTCTGTAATCTTCTAATGAATTTGTTTTAGCAAAATAATTTCAGAATGATTCCTGTCTTTCAATTGTCATTACCAACTACGTTAGTATTATTTTGTTATGGTTGCTCAGAATCCTAAAGACCATCCTCCTGCAAGATTTACGTTCTTTACTTCTTTACTCTCTAATACTTCAGATTTTGCAGAATAACTTAAAACTAATCATTGTATTTTAATTTTCATTACCAATTAGTTGTTTATTATTTGTTTATAATTCTTCAGAATCAAAAGCACCATCCTCCTGGAAGATTGAAGTTTCTTACATCCTTCACTCTCTCAGTAATTAACAGATCTCGAAGCTACTTCCGAAAAATTTTGGCTCATCAATTATTAATAACAGTTGAATTTTTCATCTCCTTTTAATAATTCAGGTTTAGAAAAATAAATTTAAGCTAACTCCTGTGTTTATCATTTTGTTATAGTTGCTCAGAATCCTAAGTACTATTCTCCTGGAAGATTGACGTTTCTCACTTCCTTCACTCTATTAGTAATCAACATTTGTTAAAGATCCTTGAAACTAATTCCGGTTTTTCAATTACATGAACAAAGAGAAAAGTCAACGACTTTTGTCAAAAAAATTATTATTAACAATTCAGTATTTATTATTTGTTTATGGTTGTTCAGTATCAGAAGCAACATCCTCCTGGAAGATTGACGTTTGTTACATACTTCACTCTCTCAGTAATTATCAGATCTTAAAGCTACTTCCAACAAATTTTGGCTTGTAGATTATTATTAACAATTGAATTTTTCTTTTCCTTTTAATGATTCAGGTTGAGCAAAATAAGTGTGAACTAACTGATATATTTAAATTGTCATTAGCAATTATGTGTTTATTATTTTGTTATAGTTGCTCAAAATCTGTAACACCATCCTCCTGCAAGATCGATGTTGTTTACTTCCTTCAATCTCTCACTAATTCATATTTCACAAAGTTGTTAAAAAAATTTCTCTTCCATTGTTATAAACAATTAGGTTTTTATTATTTTGTTAGGTTAGCCTAGAACTACAAGGATTATCTTTCTCCAAGAAGATTGACATTTGCCAACCACTTAATAATTTACGTTCAGCAAAGTAACTTTAGACTAATTCCTGTTTTAAAATTATTATTAACAATTAACTTTTTTCTGAGCCTTCTAATAAGTTTTTTTTAGCATAATAACTTCAAACTTATTTCTGCCTTTCATTTTTATTTACCAATTAGGTTGTTATTATTTTGTTATGGTTGCTCAGAATCCTTAGGACCATTCTTCGGGATGATTGAGGTTTTTATCACCTTTACTCTCTCACTAATTTACATTTCACAAAGTTGTTTAAAAAAATTCCTTTCTTTCAATTGCTATGAACAATCAGGCTTTTATTATTTTGTTATGCTAGCCCGGAACTACAAGGACTATCTTTCTCCAAGAAGATTGACATTTTCCAACCACTTAATAATTTAGTTTCAGCAAAATTACTTTAGACTAGTTCCTGTTTTACAATTGTTATTAACAATTAACTTTTGCTAGACTCTTTCAGTAAGTCATTTTCGGCCAAATAACTTCAAAATTCTTATTTTTCATTTGTCTTTACCAATTAGGTAATTATTATTTTGTTATGGCTGCTCAGAATCCTTAGGAACATTCTTCTGGATGATTGAAGTTTTTATCACCTTTACTCTTTCACTAATTTGAATGTCACAAAGTTGTTGAATTCCGCTTCTTAAATTGCTATTAACAATCAGGTTTTTATTATTATTTTCTTATAATAGCCCAGAACTACAATGACCATCTTTTTCCAAGAAGATTGACATTTTCCAACCACTTAATAATTTAGGTTCAGCAAAATAACTTTAGACTAATTCCTGTTTTACAATTATCATTAACTATTATATTTTTCTACACTCTTTCGATAATTTAGTTTTAGCAAAATAACTTCAAACTCCTTCTTATTTTTCATTTGTCTTTGCCAATTAGGTAATTATTATTTTTTTATAGTTGCTCAGAATCAGAAGCACCATCCTCTTGGGTGATTGACGTTTTTTATCACATTCACTCTCTCACTAATTTACATTTTACAAAGCTGTTAAAAAATTTCCTCTTCCTTCAAATTTTTATAAACAATCAGGTTTGTATTATTTTATCATAATAGCCCAGAACTACAAGGACTATCTTTCCCCAAGAAGATTGACATTTTGCAACCACTTAATAATTTCGTTTCAGCAAAATAACTCTAGAATAATTCCAGTTTCACAATTATCATTAACTATTAACTCATTCTGGACTCTTTGAATGAGTTAATTTTAGTTAAATAACATGAAACTTGTTTTTATTTTTGATTTGTCTTCACCAATTAGGTGATTATTATTTTGTTATGGTAGCTCAGAATACTAATGACCATCCTTTTGGATGATTGAGGTTTTTATCACCTTTACCCTCTCACTAATTTAAATTTTGCAAAGTTGTTAGACAAATTTCTTTTTTTTAATTGTTATTAACAATCAGGTTTTTAATTATTATTTTGCTATAGTAGCCCAGAACTAAATCCTATTTTACAATTATTATTAAGATATAACTTATCCTGGACTCTTTTTATAAGTTAGTTTCGGAAAAATAACTTTGAACTTATTCCTGTCTTTCAGTTGTCTTTACCAATTAGGTAACTATTATTTTGTTATGTTTGCTCAGAATCCTAAGGCCTATCCTTTTGGATGATTAACGTTTCTTATCACCTTCACTCTCTCACTAATTTACATTTCACAAAGTCAATAAACAAATTTCTCTTCTCCAACCTTTTTATAAACAATCAGGTTTTTATTATTTTGTCATAGTAGCCCAGAACTACGAGGACCATCTTTCTCCAAGAAGATGGACATTTTCCAATCACTTAATAATATAGGTTCAGCAAAATAATTTTAGACTAATTCTTGTTTTACAATTATTATTAACAATAAACTTTTTCTGGACTCTTTTAATAAGTTGGTTGTCAAACTTATTCCCGTCTTTCATTTGTCTTTACCAATTAGGTGATTATCATTCTGTTATGGTTGCTCAGAATTAGAAGCACCATCCTTCTGGATGATTGACGTTTTTTATCACCTTCACTCTCTCACTAATTTACATTTCACAAAGTTGCAAAACAAATTCCGCTCCTTTGATTGTTATAAACAATTAGGTTTGTATTATTTTGTTATGGTAGCCCAGAACTACAAGGACCATCATTCTCCAAGAAGATTGACATTTTCCAACCACTCTCTCAATAATTTACGTTCAGCAAAACAACTTTGAACTAAATCCTATTTTACAATTATTATTAACAATTTACTTATCCTGGACTCTTTTTATAAGTTACTTTTGGAAAATTAACTTCAAAACTATTCCTGTCTTTCATTTGTCTTTACCAATTAGGTAATTATCATTTTGATATGGTTGCTCAGAATCAGAAGCACCATCCTTCTTGATGATTAACGTTTTCTCCTTCCTTTATTCTCTCAGTAATTAACACTCCTCAAAGATACTTTGAACAAATTTTTGTTACCTAATTATTAGTAACAATTAGGTATTAATTATTTTGTTATGAATGTCCAGAATGCTAAGGACCATCCTCCCAGAAGATATAGGGAAGATATAGAGAAAGACTGACATTAGCTACCACCTTAACTCTCTTAACAAATTAGGTTTTGCAAAATAATTTGTAACAAATTCCACTTTTCTAATTCTCATCAACAATTAGGGGCTCATTATTTGTTTCCATGTTCGACTTTGGTTTCAAATTTCTTTTGTGTCCAATGGATGCCCAGAGTCACAAAGACCTTTTCAATCTTACAAAAACTATCAAACGAATTCTGAAAAAAAATGTTTCCAAAGTATCAAAATGTTGTAAAACTTGCAAAAAATTTGTAATTGTAATTGTAATTTGTATTTTTTTTCACCTTTCCGGTTTTTTCAGACGCAAAGGAAAAAACTTATGATTGAAAAAAGTCAGGAAAAAAAAAGTTGGCGAAGAGAGAGGACTATTTAATTTTAAAAGTTTCAAAGCCCCTTCCTTTTTACACGTGGCTTTGAATGTAAAAATAAAACTATAAATTAGACTCGTCGACAAGAGCTGAAGTCTGAAAAAGGGGCAGTGAATTAGAAAAGAAACCCTTTCGTTAATTTCGCATCGCAGATGGTGCATATTGTCGGCGACTTTACGAGCAATCGTCTCCACCTTCGCAAACTTGCTTTTAATTCTAAGGCTTTATGAATCCATTCCTTTCTACAAATCGGAAAAAAAAATTTGGTTGAAAAAAAAAAATTCACGGTGAATTCCAAATTTATATTCTCTTTATTTGAGATAAGATTGAGGGGATTAAAAAACTGATTATTGTTTCTAGTGTTAGAATTAGAAGACCATTTTTTTATTATTCAAGAAATAAGAAAGATGAACAATTTTAGGAAATAAGTGCTCTAGTTTAAATTTTTAAATTAATGAATTACTCAAAGGGCTGTCAATAAATTATGTTACCAATTTAAGGAATGAAGGGGATAGCGCGAAAAATTTTCCCCTAGTACCTTCTTTTCCCCTTTTTTAAAAATTCTTTTTCCCCTGTTCACAAGAAACTTCCCCTTTTTCTCGTTTTTGGCTTAAATTAATTTGTTGGTTTAAAATTTAAGAATTTTGTTGAAAATACAATTAATATGTTAAAAATCATCTTTTTTTAACAAAAATTCCGTCAATTGGTTACAAGTTGAACTACTTTGTTAAAGACTCATTTTTTGTTGAAGACATATCTCTGTGGTTGAAATATTAACTATTCCAGTTTTGGAAGAATAATCTATTTAATTGAATAGATTTGAAATTAAATTTGAACTATTTTTTTTAAAATTGGCTTTTTTTCTTAATCTGTTTTTTTATGAAAATTTATATTTGCATTTCAAAATTGATATTTTTTAGTTGAGAATTTAACTGCTTGCAAAAAAAAAATTTGTTTAGTTGAAAATTATGCTTCCTTTTTCAAAATCATACTTTTTGGTTAAAAATTCAGTTTTTGATAAAAGATTTTCTCTTTAGTTGAAAATTAATTTTTTTTATAATTCACAATTTGAGTTGAAAATTTATCTCCTTAGTTGAAAATGTAACTATTTTGTTCAGATTTCGCTATTTTTTGGTTAAAAATCAGTTTTTTAAAAAAAAATTTATTTTTTAATTAAAAGTGATATTTTCTAGTTGAAAATTCAACTGATTTTTTTTCTAGCAAATCAATCTTCATTGTTGAAAATTCATCCTTTGTTGTTAAAAATTCAATATTTTTATTACAGATTTTTTCTTTAATTGAAAATTGAACTATTCCTCTTTTATAAAATTATTCTTTTTGGTACAAAAATTAACTTTTGGATTTACTATTGCACTCTTTTGTTGAAAATTCGTTTTTTTTGTTGTTTGTTTGTTATTTTAGCTCAAAATTCATCTTTTTGGTTGAAAATTTATCTATTTTGTAAAAAATTCGTGCTTTTTTATTAAACATTAAATTTTTGTTGAAAATTAATATTTTAATTTGAAAATTCATATTTTCTAGTTAAAAATTCAACTTATTGGTTTGAAATTTGTCTTTTTGGTTGAAAATTGAACTATTCGATTTTTATATAATTAATCTTGTTGGTTCAAAAATGATTATTGGGTTTAAAATTGAACTCTTTTGTTGAAAATTGTTATTTTTTTTAATTCACTATTTTAATTAAAAATTCATCTTTCGAATTGAAAATTGAACTATATTATTGAAAATTTGTGTTTTTTATTTAAAGTTTAATTTTTAGTTGTAAATAGATATTTTGAATTGAAAATCGACATTCTACAGTTAAAAATTCCACTTTTTGGTTGAAAATTCGTCTTTTTTATTGAAAATTATTATTTTCTGTTAAAAATTAGTCCTTTTTGGTGGAAAATTTTCACTTTGGTTGAAAATTCAATATTTCGTTGAAAAATAGTTTTTCTTTGTATTTCGATATTTTTAATTGAAAATTGTTATTTTCTGATTTGAAATTCCCCAATTGTATTTTGTTGAAAATTTGTCTTTTTTGTTTAAAAATTAACTTTTTGGTTGAGCATTCATATTTGTGTTTGGAAATTCAAGTATTCGATTAAAAATTAAACCATTTTTGAAAATATTAAATTATTTGGTAAAAAATTAACCTATTAGGTAGAAAATTAAAAAATTCGGTGGAAATTAACTTTTTTATTGAAAATTCATATTTTAAAGTTGAAAATTCAACTGTTTTGTGGATAATTAGTCTTCTGGCTTCAAAATTCAACAATTTTGTGCAAAACTAAACTATTTGTTTTAAAACGAAGTTTTTTCTTGAAAATCATTTTCTTAAAAAGTATATTTCTTGATATTCACATCTTTCATTGACAATTTAGATTTTCTGTTAAAAATTGATATTTTTTTCGTTAAAAAATTAATTATTTTGTTCAAAATGCAACTTTTTTGGTAAAAAATTCAACAAGTTGGTTACAAGTTGCACTACTTTGTTGAAAATTAATTTTTTTTGTTAATAATTCTTTTTGGTTGAAAATTGATATTTAGAACTGAAAATTGAACTATTTTGGTACAAATTTATCTTCAGTCAGAAAATTTAACTGCTTAATTGAAAGTTTGACTGCTTTGTTAAAAAATCATTTTTATTCAAATTCACCTTTTTCTTGGTAAATTAAAATTTTTCATCACGAATGAGTTTTTTGTTTGTTTGTTAAAAATGAATCCTTTTATCTAAAAATTTAAAGTTTAGTTGAAAAATCGTATTTTTGGTAAAAAAATTCATGTAATTTGTTGAAAATTCATTTTTTTGCTATAGAAGTCAACTGTTTTGTTAAAAATTAGTTTTTTTTTGTTGAAAATTAATTTTTTAAACTACGAATTTAATGATTCCATTTTTGGTAAAAAAATAAGTTTTTTGTTAAAAATTCATCTAGTTGATTAAAAATTCATGTTTTTTTCTTTGGAAATTCTTCCTTCTATCATTATTTTCCTTGATGGAAGATTAATCTTTTTGGTTGAAATTTTTATTTTATTCAGAATTTACATTTTTTGACTTTTTAATCTTTTGTTAAAAATTAATTTTTTTTGTTAAATAATAATTTTCGAAACTGAAAATTCGACGATTCCATTTTCGGTTTAAAAATATATTTTGTAGTTGAAAATTGAACTATTTAATCAAAAATTATTTTTTCTTGATTAAAAATTCATCTAATCGGTTAAGGATTCGTTTTTTTTGTCTTCATTTTAGAAATTAAACATTTTTCCCATTAAATACATATTTTCGTGAAAAATCACCCTTTTTGCCCCGTATTGAGAAAATTTTGGGCTACGTTCATTTTTAGAGGGGGGAAGGCCAAACCTAAAAATATTGTGAAAAATATCCCATAATTGGTGACGTAGTTTATGGACAACCCCTAAGTAACTAACAATAATTTTGTTGATTTACATAAAATAGTGTTTAAATTTTGAATTAAATAATTTTAGTTATATGTTGATATGCACACTCCACACCATCGATGTTGACCCTCTGAAGATGTTTTCGAGTTTTCACAGATGGCCCGTATCCTCCAGTAAAACTGAAACAAAAATAATTTTTTTTCTATATTTATTTTCTTACTTATCTCATTTTTATTGTCTTACTTATTTTTCCGATTGATGAAAGAAAATTGTGTAGAGTTTTTGCATTTCACTCGAAAAAAACAAAAAAAAAAGATGGATGATTAAATATCATGTAACATTCAGGAGGCTTCAAAATCGTTCAGCACGACAACGCACCATATCGTGCATCGCAGCTTATTCAGCAATTTCTTCTGAAATGCCAATATTAATTACATTGATACTGCAGTATTCTATAGTCATGGAGAACAATACCAGTTTCAAAAACGCCCAAATTTCTCTAGGTTTTCGCATATCTCTCACTACAATGCACCTGCTCATTCATAGCAACTTATGCAGCAATTTCTGGTGAAACGCCAGAATGTGCAAATTCTGGTGAAACCCCAGAATGTGCAATTTTTGGTGAAACACCAGAATGTGAAATTTCTGGTGAAACACCAGAATGTGAAATGTCTGGTGAAACACCAGAATGTGAAATTTCTGGTGAAACACAAGAATGTGAAATTTCTGGTGAAACATCAGGATGTACGCTTTATGGTGAAACACCAGAATTTGCCATTTCTGATGAGACAGCAGAATTTACCATTTCTGGTGAAACACCAGAATGTGCAATTTCTGGCGAAACACCAGAAATTGCACAAGCACCTTGTACGTTGTACGCATTGTTGATAAATAAAACAATTTCCATTGAAATGTATTAAAAAGGGATTATTTGTAGAATACAGTTTTTTATGGTTTCTTAGTCCCAATCATAAACTGTTATAGTTTCAGTCAAGTGTTCGTCCGTCTGGCGTACTTTTTTCTAACAAGGGCAGTGTGAGAGAGGGAGTGGGAGCAGGTAGGGGAAATAAAATAGGGGAACTGGGAAAATGCAATGGTAGTAGGAATCAGTGGAAATGAGGGAAGGGGATATGTAGTATGAAATTTGAGGAGGTAAGTGACAGAAGTGAGAGGGAGCAGGGGAAGTGGGAGATTTGAATTAGAAGAGGTTGGAGGAAGTAAGGAGGGAAGGAGGAAATTAAAGATTGTTAGGAAGAGCAGTGGAACTGAGGGAAGGGGTAATGAAGTAGGGAAGTTAGGAAGTTAGGAGAAGTAGGGAAAGTGTGGGGGACTGGGGCAAGTGAGAGGAAGTAAGGGTAATAGAGAATGGGAGAAAGCAGAGTAGGGGAATGTAAATCAAGGGAATTATGGAAAAGTAGAGGAATAAAGAATTGTGATAAAGAAGATGAGAGTGTGGTAGGGGAAGTAGTGTAAGTAAGAGAGTGGAAATAAAGTAGAAGAGTTGGATAGGAGAGTAGGGAAAGTTAAGAGTGGATGTGGAGTAGATGAGAGGGTATGCGACGAAGTGAGAAGGGTCTTGGAAGTAGTGTATGGGAGTTAAAATAAGGGAAATTATAGAAGGGTGTAGAAAATAAGAGAGAAGAAGCTGAAAGTGAAAGGGTGATCATGAAAGTAGTGGAAGTGACCCTAGGGGCTTTACGGAAAAATGGGTGAAGTAAGAGGAAGATGAGAAGGGAGGGGGAGGAAGTATAGGAGTAAACGGAAATCAATAGAGGGGAAGTAGGAAATGAATAGATGATAGTAGAGTTTCTAAGAGAGGGAAGGGGTTATAAATTAGGAAGGTTGGGCAGGGAAGTAGAAAAAGTGAGGCGGAGTGGGAATGAGGGGAAGAATTGAGAAGTAAATGAAGAGAAAGTAAGAGAAAGGAGGAAAGGGAGGGGAGGATTTATGGAAGTGAAGGGAAAGAAAGAGAGGAGAACTAGGGAATGAATATGTGGTAGTAGAGTTTGTAAGAGAGGGGACAGAAGATGAATTAGGAAAGTTGGGCAGGGAAGTAGAAAAAGTGAGGCGGAGTGGGAATGAATAGAAGAGTTGAGAAGTAAATGAAGAGAAAGTAAGAGAAAGGAGGAAAGGAAGGGGGAGGAATTATGGAAGTGAAGGGAAAGCAAGAGAGGGAAAGGAGGAAATGAATAGGTTGTAGTAGAGTTTGTAAGAGAGGGGAGGGAAGATGAATTAGGAAAGTTGGGCAGGGAAGTAGAAAAAGTGAGGCGGATTGGGAATGAGGGGAAGAGATGAGAGGTAAATGAAGAGTAGGAGAGTAGAGTAGAAGGGTGGGGATAGTAAGGGAAGGGAGGGAGAGTTATATATGTCAAAAAAGAAGAGTAGTGTGGTAGGGGAGTGAGGGAGGAAAGCATAAGACTGACTAACTTTTTAATTATAAATTTAAGATAACTCAGAAATGCAATCTAATTTAAATTTTGTATTAGCTTTATGATAAGGTTTATCTCGCAGGAATACTCTTTGGAACCAAGAAATTGTGTTTACAAGTCCTTGGTTGATATCAGCACGTACGTTGGATATCTCCTCAGAAGATCTATTCACGAAGAGAGCAGTTGTAGGGAAAGGGGTGATATCTTGGTGGGGGGGGGGTGAACGGGAAGAGATAGTTATTAATTGGCTACAAGATAAAACAGTGTTAGTCCCCATTCGCTGTCCATCCTGGACCCCCCTTGGATTTTGAGATATGAGATATGAGGCCACGCGACTCCCCCCCCCCCCTTTAGATACTGGTCAGTAGTTGTACACGCAAAACGCGTTTGCGTGATTCTTGATTCCTGATCGCTGGGAGTGTAACCTGAGGGGAAAAAAAAGGATGTGGACGTGAGTTCTGAGCTTTTTCAGGGAAGATTTCTTCAAGGAAAGAAATTCGCCGAGGAGACGCTGCGGGTTTCGACTCACTTTAACGAAGCTTATTTATGGAGCTGGCACGCGCTTGTGTGCGTGTGAGCATTTCTGGAGAGTGTCTTTTGTGAAGAAATAAGGGAGGTGGGAAACAAAAATAAAAAAATCGCCATGAAATGGAAACGAAATTGGGAATAGGTGTTCTTAAGTTATATCGCGTGCTAATAAGGCGCAAATATTTGTAAAATGATGCTTCAACGCACCTCAGTTCAAATCGGTTTTTAAAGAATTAAAATAAAACGAATATAGGATAGGATAGGATGGGATAGGATAGGATAGGATAGGATAGGGCAGGACATGATAGGATAGGATAGGATAGGATAGGATAGGATAGGATAGGATTAGATAAGATAGGATAGGATTGGATCAGACAGGATCAAATATAATCGGATATGGTGGAATGGGATTGAAAAGGATAGGATGTGATTTGATAGAAACTATTATATTCGAATAGGAATGGATAGGACCGCATACTATCAAATCCTATCGGATATGATCGAATATAATCTGATATGATTAGGCAGGATCAGATAAGATATGATTGGATAGTACAGGACAGGGCATATATCAAAACTAAAAATTTATAACAACTCAAATTTCATTTTTTATCATGATTCTACATAGGATAGGTTAGAACCGAATACGATCGGATAGAATTCTACAGGGCAGGATAAGATTGGATAGGATAGGGTTACATAGAAAAGGATCGGGTAGGATAAAAAAGAATTCCAGACTCGGATATTATCTTAAAGGAACGGATAGAACAGGATTGGAGTAGACAAGATCAATTAGGATATTAGAGGACAGGGCCTGATCAAAACCAAAAAAAAACATAACATTTTTCATCATGATTCTACATAGGTAGGTTAGAACCGAATACGATTGGATAGAATACTACAGGACATGATAAGATCGGATAGGACACGATTACATAAAAAAGGATCAGGTAGGATAGGATAGAAATAGAGACTCGGATATGATTGTAAAGGAACGGATAGAACAAGATAGGATCGGATAAGATCGAATAGAATGGTACTAAACAGCATAGGATTGGATAGAATAGGCTTGGATAGAATAGAATTAGATTGACTCAGAAATTATCGTATAGGAACATATACCACTGTATAGAATCGAATAAAATCGGATAGGATCGGATATGATAGTACAGGACATGATAAGATCGGATAGGATAGGATTACATAGAAAAGGATTGGGTAGGATAAAAAAGAATTCGAGACTCGGATCTTATCCTAAAGGAACGGATACAACAGGATTGGAGTAGACAAGATCGGATAGGATATTACAGGACAGGGCCTGTTCAAAACCAAAAAAAAAACATAACATCTTAAATATAATTTTTTATCATGATTCTACATGGGTAGGTTAGAACCGAATACGATCCAATAGAATACTACAGGACATGATAAGATCGGACAGGACCCGATTACATAGAAAAGGATCAGGTCTAATAGGATAGAATTAGAGACTCGGATATGATCGAGAAGGAATGGATAGAACAGGATAGGATCGGATAATATCAAATGGGATAGTACTAAACAGCATAGGATTGGATAGAATAGGAATGTATAGAATAAAATTAGATCGGCTCAGAAATGATCGTATAGGAACATATACAACTGAATAGAATCGGATCAAATAGGATAGGATCGGATATGATAGTACAGGACATGATAAGATCGGATAGGATAGGATTGCATGGGAAAGGATCGGGTGGAGTGGGATACAATTAGAGACTCGGATATGATCGTGAAGAAACGGATAGAACAGGATAGGATTGGATAAGATCCGACAGGATAGTACAGAGCAGGGCATATATCAATCCAAAAAATCATAACATCTCAAATTTTATTTTTTATCATGATTCTACATAGAATAGGTTGGGATTAGATACGATCGGATAGAATAGTACATGACAGGTTAAGATCTAATAGGATGGGATTACATAGATAAGGATGGCGTAGGATAAGATAGAATAAGAAACCCGGGTGTGATCTTAAATGAAATAATTTTGTTGAAAATTCAGTTGAAATATAACTTGACAAAAGGTGGAAAATCTGAAATGAAACTGCAAAAAAGAGATCCAGACATCAATTAACATTCAGAAGTCTTTAAAATCATTCACAACGGCAACGAACCTGCCCCTTTATTGCAGCTTATTCAGCAATTTCTGGTGACACGCCAGAAATTGCACAAACATCAATTTAAATTTTCAAGGGCTCATTCTATTCCTTGAAAGGTTATCTACAATTATATTCATCGCTTTTTTATTGAAATATTATTTAGCAAAACATTTCATTTAAAAATGACTATGTAAAAAATAGATGTAAATGTTGTTGCTGAATGAAATAATTTCCATAAAAATAAAACTGCAAAAATTAGTGTCGTTAGAATTGTGATGTAAGTTAATTCGGATCGATTAAATGGAGTAAGTCCGTGAGTGAATGAGAGCTCAGTAAATACGGTCGCGACAACGCACCATCAAATTTATCGCAGCTGATTCAGAAATTTCTGGTGAAACACCAGAAATTGCACAAACATAATTTTTCATTTATAAGAGCTTATTCTATTCCTCGGAAGGTTCTTCACAATTTTATTCGCCATGTTTTTAATTAATAGTATTTAGCAATATGTTCAAGTCAGAAAAACTTTGTAAAAATAGTTGAACGTATTGTTGCCGAATGAAATGATCTCCATAAAAATGAAACTGCAAAAATGAGTATGCAATAAAATGACAAAAGTGCAAATTCCAATCAGCAACAATATTTACCTCCGCAGCCCAGTTACAAGTTGCGGATATTTAATGTTTATCAAAATAAACACTTCATTTTTGTATTCGAAAAAAGCCTCTGATTTGTAAACGCCACGTAATAGTCAGAAGGCTTTTAAATTCATCACCACGACAAAGTCCATTTATCGCAGCTTATTCAGCAATTTCTGGTGAAACGCCAGAAATTGCATAATCATAATTTTTAATTCACAAGAGCTTATTCTTTTCCTTGAAAGGTTCTTTACAATCATATTATTCCTTTTTGATTAAATATTATTTAGCAAAATGTATTATTTAATAGTGAGAGTAGTTAGATTTGTCATATAAGTTAATTCAGATCGATTAAATGGAGTAAGTCCGTGAGTGAATGAGAGCTCAATAAATATTGTCGGGGCAATAAAATGACAAAAGTA
>JAABKJ010002040.1:0-28919 GCA_011634705.1 Andricus grossulariae
CTAATTAACGAATGTAGGACTGAGCTATTTTTCGACGCAAAAACTTCATTTTTTCATAGTTATCAAATGTAAATAACTAATTTTTAAATTTTTAAGGAGATTATAATTATTTGTGATTGTTTAAACAATCTTAATTAACAAATGTAGGACTGAGCAATTTTTAGACGCAAAAACTTCGTTTTTTCATGGTTACCAGATGTAAATAACTAATTTTTAAATTTTCAAGCAGACAATAATTATTTGTGATTGTTTAAACAATCCTCATTAACGAATGTAGGACTGAGCTATTTTTCGACGCAAAAACTTCATTTTTTCATAGTTATCAAATGTAAATAACTGATTTTTAAATTTTTAAGGAGATTATAATTACTTGTGATTGTTTAAACAATCTTAATTAACAAATGTAGGACTGAGCTATTTTTCGACGCAAAAACTTCGTTTTTTTATAGTTATAAAATGTAAATAACTAATTTTTGAGGACATAATAATTATTTATGATTGTTTAAACAATCTTAATTAACAAGTGTCCAACTGGGCTACTTTTAAATGTAAAAACTTCGTTTTTTCAACGTTATCGAAGGAAAATAACTAATTTCAAAATTTTAAAAGATATCCAAGAACAGTTTATGAGTTTTCAAACAAATTTAATTAACAAATATACTATTGGGCTGTTTTTCGACGTGAAAACTTGGTTCTTTCAACGCAATAAAATATCAACAATTATTTTCTGAACTTTTGAAACGATAATAATAATTGATGATTGTTTAAACAAAATAATTGAAAAATACATTTTTGGGCTATTTCTCTACGTGTAAACTTGGTTTTTTCAACCTAAGCAAATGTAAATAACTAATTTCTAAACTTCAAAGGACATAATAGTAATTGATGATTGTTTAAACAATCTTAGTTAACAAATACGCTATTGGGCTATTTTTTATCGTAGAAACTTGGTGATTTTAACGTAATCATATGTAAATAACTAATTTCTAAATTTTGAAGGATATAATGAAAATGTATGACTCTTTAAACAATATTAATGAATAAATATATGACCGGGCTACTTAAAAAGCGAAGTAAAAACTTCGCTTTTTCAGCTTTATCAAATACAACTAACTAATTTTTAAATTCTAAAAGCTATTCAAGATCAATTTATGATTGTTGAAACAAACTTAATTAACAAATGCACTATTGGGCTATTTTTCGACGTAAAAACTTGGTTCTTTGAACGCAATCAAACACCAACAATTAATTTCTGAACTTTTGAAACGATCATAACAATTGATGATTGTTTAAACAAAATAATTCAAAAATGCACTTTTGGACTACTTTTCTATGTGTAAGCTTGGTTTTTCCAACCTAAGTAAATGTAAATGACTAACTTCTAAACATTGAAGGACATAATAGCAATTGGTCATTGTTTAAACAATCTGAATTAACAAATGTAGGTCTGAGCTATTTTTCTACGTAGAAACTTCATTTTTTCATCATTATCAAATGAAGGTAATTAATTTTTGAATTTTAAAGGAAATTCAAGTACAATTTATGATTGTTTAAACAAAATTAATTAACAAATACACTGTTGAGCTATTTTTCGACCTACAAACTTAGTTCTTTCAACGTAATCAAATATAACTAGTTAATTTCTTATATGCTAAGATCCTTCAGATACCAATCAACAATTGTTATTGTTGATAACATTTTTTAAACAAATTTGAATGATCTCCATCAGAAAGGACCATCATCTTGTAATTCAGAGAGATGTACTATAATTTGGTCCGAACCATTTGGAAAGGTTCAAAGATGATATGGTATGTTGAGCTTATTAGAGTGTCCCCGGGAAAAGAGAAAACGTGCAATCTGAGATAATAAAGGACGACTGCATCGGTAATTGACCCGCGGTTTTAAATCGGATCTATCTAACCTGTTTTACACACTTAGAAAGCAAATTCTTCCGCTGCGGGTCTTTCCTCATACTTTGTCTCATTTCTCTCGTAGTTTTCTCTCTTTGGCCCTCTTTGCCCCCCTTTTGCCCCTCTTTGCCCCGCAACAAATGCCAGGCGATTTTACAAAGAGAAAAGTCGTAATCGCGTTGTGTCGCGTCAGTCTATATATGGTCGGAAAAAGTAGGGCAACCACTATCCGCGCAACTGAATTCACATTATGTGCACCTAAGTGCATGATACCAGAAGGTACTTGTCTTCAACTCATATTGCCATATCAAGTGCTTGCAAGAAGGAAAAGGTGTTACAACAATCCCACTTTTAGATAACACATTTTTCATCACAATAGTATCGTGTACAAACAATAAGTATTTTTTTTAATTACATCGTTGCTGCTTTTTCGAAAGATATATATTTTTTTTAATATTATTTTAATGTTCTTTATCAAGATGGTATAAAATCAACATTTTTCTTTTTTTAATATTGATCATCAATTTTTTTGTGTGAAAAAATCTCTCTAGCTCCACCGGGATCCGAACCGAGGTCTTCCAGGTTCCCGGTCTGATGCTCTACCCACTAAGCTACGGAGAGACGAGAATATTTTTTTCACAACTTTACAAGTTGGATTCCGAATTTTTTTTTTTTTATTGATCAATAATTTTTTTATGAATTGTTAAGATTGTGATATTATTTTTAATTCACCCCAGTATCATAATTGTAAAGAAGATTTTTTAAATTAGCATTGAGGTTTAGTATTTTTATTTTTTATTCTGTTCTTAAGTCTTTTTAATTTAATTATTTTAATCATACGGGACCTAATGCCTTTAGAAGGATTTAAAAATTAACGCAAAATCATAATGATAAATTATGAATCTAATTGAAGAAAAAAAACTTTATTTCGATTTATAAGTATTTCCACCAAAATGTCACTTTCCATAGGAGTTTTCTTTGCAAAAATAATTTCAAATATGTGTTTTTCCTCCTTATTATTTATTGGTACTAGGAATTTTGAAAATAGAGAATAAAAAATTATTCATTTTTTAAGCATTATATTTCAAAGGTTTGTTATTTCGAACCTATTTTTGGAATAGTTTAATTTTGAAGATTTTCAATTTAAAAAATTTCAATTTCGAATATTTGCACATGAAGATTCTTCAATATTCCATGTATTCAATAGAAAATGATGCAATTTTGAATGCTTTTCTGAACTAGTTCAATTTCAAAGATCAAAAATTGAAAATTATTCAATTGTGAAAATTTAGACTTGAAATTTATTAAACTTTAAAGATGTGTAAATTAAAATTATTAATTTTTTTCAGGGTCAAAAATTTTCAATTCTACATTTTCTAGATTGAAGAAATTGAGAATGTAAATCATCAAACTTACAGAATTTTTAATTGTAAAAGGTACAAATTATATAATTTTCAATTGTAAATTTTCAAAGTTAAATACTTTTTAAGCCTTCAACTTTTAAGATTTACAATTCAAAGTTCTAAAATTTTAAAGAGTTGCAATTGAAAATTCTTAAATTTCGAAAATATATGTAGAATTGATTATTTTCAAGATTTTCCATAGAGATATGTAATTTCGAAAATTTTTTGCAATTGTTTAATTTTGAAGATTTTCAATTAAAACTACTTCAATTTCGAATATTTGCACTTGAAGACTCTTCAATATTTAATGTATTCAACATAAAATGATGCAATTTTTAATCCTTTTTAGAATAGTTTCATTTCAAAGACTAAAAATTGGAATTTATTAAATTTCAAATATATGTGAGTAAAAATTCTTAAATGTCGAGATTCAAGAGTTTTTAATTCTAAGTGTTCCAAATTTCCAAGAATTTTTAATTAAAACTCAAAGATTGCATAATTTTCTAAAATAAAAACTCTAAAAGTCTTCAATTTTTAAAAAATTCAAAAATTAATCTAGTTTATTGAAAAGTCACCCTTTTGGTTAAAAAAACAACTATTTTGGTAGAAATTTGTGTTAAAAATTTTATTATCTGACTAAAAATTTTATTAACTTATTGAAAACTTCCTTCTAAAAACTACATATAATTAGTTAAAAATTCAACTATTTTGCACAAAATCAAACTACTTACTTGGAAGTTCAACTTTTTGTCAAAAATTCATTTTTTTGGTTGAAAATCCATATCTTCGTTGGAAAATTGCACAATTTTGTTAAAAATTCATCTTTTCCTTAAAAATTCATCTTCTTGTTAAAAATTCATCTTTTTGTTCAAAATTCATCCTTTTGTTCAAAATTCAACTCTTTTGGTAAACAATAAACAACTTGGTAGAAGTTTGATCTTCTTTGTCAAAAATTAATTTTTTTCGTAAAATATTCATATCTTGGATAAAAAATGTAACTATTTTGTTGAAAATTCACTTTTTTGTTAGAAATTCATCTTTTTGGTGGGAAATTCCTCTTTTTAGTTAAACATTCATTTCTTTTATTAAAAATCTTTTTTTTGTGAAAAATGCAACTGTTTGGTTGAAAATTAATGTTTTGGTTGAGGACTTAACTATTTTGTTAAAAACTCGTTTTTTGATGGAATTCAACAACTTTTGATTAAATTGAATGGAAATTTCGTCGCAAAATAAACTACTCGTTTCTCATTATATGAAAAATTATCAATTCAATGTTTTCTGTTTTGAAAATAGTTAAAATTCGAAATAGATTATCTATTTATTCATCTATTTTATATTTGAATAATAATAAATAATAATAATAATGGATAACTTTTGAAAAAAATGGAGTATAGATTTCAAACGAATTTCAAAAGGTTATGGGCCCAGAATATATAAAGTCCACAATAATTGTGATGAAAAATAGCTTTTTTATCTGAGTCAAAATTTCAAAATGTAAAAATCGATTTGAAAAGTTATTATTATTATCACTATTATTATTATTCTGAAAAATCGACTCATTTGAAGCTCCTTAAGAACCTTTAGGTATGCGGAACCAATTAAAATGAGAGCAGAAAAAAAATAATCGTGAGAATCGGGTTGGCGCGTTCACAGACAATTTTAATTACCATGAACATTTTACAGAATAATTCTGGTAATTGTAAATTTAGAAACAAACGATTATAGAATTCGATAATTTTTTTGCATCTGCTATCAAAAACAATGTTAAAAATTGGTAATTGTTAAACAAAAAGATTACTTTTCCAACAAGCAGAATATTTTTCTACCAAAAATACGAATTTTCAACCAAATAGTTCAATTTTCAACTAAAAAAGATCAATTTACAGTAAAAAATGGAATACCTAAATATTCAATTTGAAAAATTATTTTCCAAAGAATTTTCAACTGAAATAATCAATCTTCAACCAAAAAATTACAATTTTAACAATAAAGTTAACCTTGCAACCAAGTAGTTGAATTTTCATACAAAAAAAATTTTTTTCTTTTTATAATATATTTTATATATTATATAAAATTGTTATAAACAAAAAAAAATTTTTTTATAGAATTTTCAACAAAAGAAGAATTTTTAAGAAAATATATTAATTTGTAACCATATAGTTGAGTTTTCAACAAAAACAGATCATTTTTCAATCAAAAGTGGAATATTTAAATATTCAATTGAAAGAATTAATTTTCAATTAGAAAAAATTTTTCGAAAAATGTTCAACCAATTAGTTCAATTTTCAAGACAAACGGATGAAATTTATACAATTTAACTTGATTTTCAACACAAAATATTAGATTTCATACAAAAAGATGATTTCTTGACCGAGAAGAATAACTTTCTGTCAAAAAAGATAAATTTTCAACAAAATATTTTAATTTTCAATCAAATAGTTGAATTTTTAACTGGAAAAGATAAATTTTTACTCAAAGAGATAAAAATGCAACTAAAATTGTGAATCTATAACCAGAAGAGAATTAATTCTTAACAAATTAGTTTAGATAACAACCCACTAGTTGAATTTTTAACTGAATAATATTAATTTTCAACCAAAGTGGATTAAATAAATTTTCGATTAAAAAAAATCAAGTAAAAAAAAAGGAATTTTGAACAAGATACGTCAGTTTTCAAGAAAAGAGTTTGATTTTCACTTAAAAAGATTAATTTTAACTAAGAAGATGACTTTTCAACTAAAACGACGAATCTTCAACCCAAATAATGAATTTTTGACCATAAAGATTAATTTTATAACAAAAAAGATTAATTTTCAGCCAAAGAATTGAATTTTCAACTCAAAAACATAAATTTTCAACTAAAAATTAAAGTTTAATTTTTAATTTAAAAACCTAATTGTTGACAACAAAATGGGTAAATTCAACAAGAAAAGACGAATTTTCACAAAACAGTTGAATCCTCAACCAAACCAGATTTATTCTTAAGGAAGCAATTGCATTCGTAACTAAATAGACGAAATTTCTATCAAAAGAAATTAATTTTTAAACCTGAAAGACGAATTTTCAACTAAAAAAGATAAACTTCAAGTTATGTTGTTTACACAATAAAGAAAAAGTATTTAAACCAAATTTGTGAATTTTTAGGCCAAGATGACGAATTTGCAAAAAAAAGGTAATTTTCAACCAAATAGTTTAATTTTAAACCAAATTGTTGAATTTTCAAGTCAAAAAGACAAATTTTCAATCCAAAAAGAATTAAATAATTAACCATCAACCAAACGTAGCTAGATTTTTTTTATTGCTTTCTAATAATTAAGTTCAGATTCAAGTGGTAAAACGGGGTCAAGGGGTAAGGAGGGTTAAATCAATAGGAATTTTCATAATTTATAGACTAACAAATAATAGTTTAAATCCGCACTGAACTTCATTTTTAATACTTAATAAATATTAGTTTACAAAACTGGAAATTTTGCTTAGAAAATACAGCTAATTTACTACACACTTTTAAATCCGGAATACACAAAGTGTGTCGGACTACGCAACATTTTAGGCCCTGCGATAGCCATGACTTTCACAATTTTTTTCCATTGCCCCTCCACGCTACTTTGAACCCAACCGCAGAATATATAGTTGTCAGGTCGCTTATCTTTTCATCTGACCGTTGAACAATCCATTTGCTACTGATGAATCTCTCAGAGTATGAGTCGATTCGATATACTTTCGCCGGGATCTGGAATCGCTTTATTATAATAAAAAATAAAAAAAATGCAAACGTTCTAGTGCAGAAGAAGCGGTTTCACGGTCCATTGCGGTCGCCCACAAAATAGTAGTCTGCAATTTATTATTGCAAAAAGTAACAATTTTCACTTCATTAAGACTTGTCTTCAGTGGTTTAGACATGACTAGGTCTTTATTTTATGAATGAAGGTAAAGAGGCTGTAAAGCTTCGGATGATAATACTCATTATGTCGTAATGACTCCATTTTCAATAATAATGGCAGTCAACAGGTCGAATTTGAGGTTTTTGAAAGCAAAAGTTTCAAGAAAATTCTTGCTATCAATAATAATTATGTTTAACGCTCTTTATGGTGATGACTCGATCATTCATCCGTAAAATAATTCAGTAATGGTAATATTGCTTAAGTCTCTCCAGCAATGATAACACAATTATATCCACATAAACAAATTTCAGAGGTTAAGGATGGTATACAATCTGTGGAAATAACATATTGTTGGAATCGCTTCTTCTTTTATCTTGATGAAAAAATAATTTGTAAAATAATTCATCAGAGAATTTATCGAAAAATGACTCTGAGAACAATGTATTATTAAAAGTAAAGTCGCCTTCTTCTGTACTAATAGAAAAGCATTTGAATTAAGAAATTAAGATTGGAAGATAGTGGGAATGCATATACTGCAGCTTGAGAAGTTAAAAAAGCGATTACGATCAACCTGCGGTGTTCTAAGTAGGAAAAAATAAAAGCATCTGTCTGGGGCGGAAAGTGAAAGGTCACTTTTGTTCTCTGGGTAATTTAGATTTACCCCGGACACACGATTTAACCGCACTTAATGGATAGCCCAACACTTTTTTCCCCATTTCCGTGAACGTGAAAGATTACAGCCATGCCTAAATTCCCTGAAGAATCATGATTGCTTCGGAAGCTATCATGCCGAGAAAGTATTTTCTTCAATTAACAAAATTATTTTCTTGACCGAATTTGGTTGGTTTTAATTAAATCGACCCAAATATTTTCAAGGTCCATACAACAGCCACATTCTAGGGTTGAATCATCCTAAATGTTGTTCATTCAACCAAGTCCTTTTCCGGATGATTAACGAAACATCTGAAAGGAGAAGAATCTGAAAACCCAGAAGATTATAGAAAGTTTCCAAAACGGGTGAAACGGTAGAGTGTAATGATCCTCAAATGAACAAGTACAACTCGTCACTATGTTTCGTTATGTTGTCCAGAGTGATGAGTGGTACGAGTGGCACAAAGTTGAGCTCCGCACAGGTGCTATTGACTGAATAAAGGCAAGGCGAGTCAGAACAAGACGTTTCTCGGGAAAGAAAGCTGTTAAAAGAAAGAAGTTGATCCTCCGGAGTTTGACTTATGTTACTGTCTATAATGCGTGAAAGACACTGAAAAGTACACAATCCCGAGACTATAGTATATAGAAAGAGAGCACAGCGTCCGGCGCAGTGACCTACTATCCTCGGTTCGGCGCCTTGGGGTTGTATGTGTAAATCCGACACGCATTTCCCAGTCACACCGACTTCCGACTTGAACACAAGAATTTATTAATTTTTTTTCTTAATTGACGATTTGAAGCGAGACCCATGACCATCGTATCACAATGGAGGGCCTTGAGCCAATGAAACTTATTGATAAGGTGTTTGCTTAGGGGAAACGTGCCGAAGAAGTAGTGATGACTTCGGACTAAATCAGACCAATCAATGATGTCAATGATATGGAAACCCATCATCAGATCAGAGCCAATTTGTCAAAGACTATGTCTATGTGACTTAGATCTTTGGGATGATAATGATGACAACGAAGACAACAACGTTTGAAAGAATAATCTGCCATTATTTTTTGAAATTCGACTTGTGTATCAGTTGTATAGTAGCAGCGCTTTAAAGATTGATTTGCTATTTGACTCTCTCGAAGAAAACTGTCTCAGCAAAGATTTCCAAAAGAAGAGTATCAACTATGTTCTACTTCGATAAATTGTTGTATCCATATGTATCTGTACATCCTAGGCACCCTAGCACAGTATAATGTAGTTGAATCACTGTATATTTAGAAATTTTTGTTTAGACAATCTTCTTCGGGACAGTCGTATTGTCTAAAAATTGTATACTACGGTAATACATTATTTCTAATTTATTATTAATGACAAGAGTGATATAGAAACCGATCGTCAAATCAAAGTCAATTTGAAAAAGATGGATGAGAATGTTTCTTTAGACTGCAAAATAGGTCGCAGGCCCAGCTACTTAGTTTTCTAAAATATTCCGCCGCTACCTTATTGGTTAGCACAACTATTTTGCTTATTGGTGTTACTACTCTCGGCATATTTTATAAACCCAATTAGTTGTGCCTACTACCTATTTTTTTAGTCAGTGTGTTTGTCTTTAAAACATCTTTTGGATTTTGTCATGCTATAGGACTATGGGACAAACTTCAGATTTGTGTTGCCATTCAAGATGATAATGATGATGAGAATGACTTCGGAAAACGTTTAAAAGATTAAGCCACTATTTTACGTAAAATCTGATTATTACAAAATTTGACGATTTTAGACTATCGTCAGACCTCATTTCTAATGTTGCCTCAATTATGAGGATATGGAAAAAGTATTAAATAAAGCACATTATTATCCAACTTTTATAACTTTTACCATTTCATTTGTAATCTAGTTTATAATAAGTACCATTCATTAGCATTATTTAATTTATTTATTGCGTAACAGATACATAAAATTAACCTACAGATTTATGGATTAAAAGCGAACGCAGAAAAGATATTGAATAAAATCCGATTATTCCTATAAATCGCACAATGCACAACTAATGCCAATTACTGTTTTAATCGGTGCTGATTATTTTCAACGTTTACGAATGAAACGAATTATTCGAGAATTCAAGTGCCTCTAAATTTCTACATTTTAGTTTCCTCTCATTACAATAATCCAAAATTACTTGCTGGTTTGTATTTTCGGGCTCAAATGGAGAATTGTAAATCGAGAGAACACGAGAGAATTAACAGAATCATATGTCACAAGATAAATAGGATGTGACATTAATGACAGTCCCTGGCTGTCAAAGAGTAGAATTGATTGTCAATGAGCGGGTGTTGTAATTACAGAAAGGATCTAGTACTGCAATAATACACATTATCCGCAACACCACGGCGCGTTTCACGATTGAATTTATGAATTAGATATGACCTAATGGTCGTTAAGGTCTATGATCTACACGTTAATAAGTACACAGCATCGATAAGGTATCAGACAAGTAATTTAATAAATCAAGATGATAACGGGGGTGATAATTGCCCACATAATTCTAATTGGTTTATCGTATAGCCTCTTTAAAAGTACTGAAAATATAAATGAATTAAAATTGAATCTGATTACGTTTTCAAGAATTCTTTGGAGGACGCTTGAAAGAAATTGCACTTATTTGTTGCTTCGGTTAAAAAATGACAAGAAACCATAATTTTTTATATTTTACTACCAAATTTGCTCTGTTTATCATAATTTTCTCAAAAATACACAGAATTAGTACGTATACTCCGTAAAAGGAAATTTTCATTATAGATTTAATCACATAATTTATTTAATTTTAATAAACATATTAATGAATAAAACTGACATTTTGGGTCTTTGAATGTATTATTTATACAATTGTCATTTTTATAAATGATTGTTATAAACAAATTCATTTATATCGCATTTCTGAAGATAGAAACATTTTATTTTCGAAAGAATAACTTCCTCTCATCATTAGGATAATAGTTTAACAGAAGACATTTTTTCATTCAACAACAAATCATATTTTTGTGAGAAACTTTTATGAACAAATTAATTTAGTTGGCATTTCTGAAAACAGAAATTTTTTCTTTTAAGTAGGATCACATCTTTTTATCTCAAGAATAATATCTTAGCACAAGTGATTATTATTTGTCTATGTGCAGTCATTTTTTTCATCTCAGGAATAATATTATCATCAAAAATACTGCTATTTGATACAAGTTTTAATTGTAATAGACAATTTTTTAAACAAATTCAGAGTTTCTTATATAAATTAATAAAAATAATGATAATCATTAACTATATCTGGTCAAATAGCAATCTTTTGTATGATAATTTTCATTTGAGAAAAAGAAGTGACTCCACACAAAAAAATGTTAATGATAATGAACGCAAAATAAGTGAATTTTTTAATAAGAATTGTTAATAACAACAAAAATTTTTGTTGAATGGCAACATCGTGTGTCAAAATACTATTTCTGAATTAAAGAAAATTTAACTTACAGAGAATTTAAGGTTTGATTATTTATTACTTGTATATTATTCAGCGACGAATTTAGTACAAATAATTCACTTGAACGGGGAAATGCAACAGATACCAGTTTTATCCATTAATTTGTTTATAAAAATTGAAGAATTAGAGAAATTTATTCTGTAATAAAAATTTACGTTTATTGAGCATAAATTTACAAATTTCACGTGTTTTTAAGAAAAATATGAATAAATAGAGCAAATAGGTAGAACGAATATAAAAATTATGCTTTTTGTCATTTTCAACAGTGCATTTTTTTCACCTAATCAGTCTCGACAGACCTCTTCAAAATTAAATAAGCTTCAATATACATTTTTCTTTTAATTTAAGAGAATTAATTTCTCAACAAACGCACGAAGCGATATTTTTAACTTTGATCATTTTTAGCCTATTTTTTAAAAAACAAAGATAGAAAAAAGTGAATCTTTAGAGAAAAAAAATTTTTCTTAGATATTAACTTATATATATTTGCAATCAAATTGGATTACGATTTGATCATAGAAATATAGTAAATAATTCCAATATTGTACAATTTTATTGTTTTAAACAAAATTTCTAAAGAAATAACCTATGTTCATATTTTTTTAGGAGAAAAAATTATTTGCCATCCAATATGTATCAAAATATCTTTTCAAACTTACTGAACTACAGAAAATTGTTAACGCTCAACATTAAGCTTTTTTATAAATAATGTAAGTTAACGAATAGAAATATTTCATCCTTTTTTTTTGCGAAAAAATTTTTTCGCTCATCTTATATGTATCAGATCAGTTATAAAAGAATCTTCAAAAACATAAAAACTTCAGAAAATTGTTAAACCTTTGAATTTATGTTTGTTATAAATAATTGAACTTGACAAATTAAATTTTTTTAAATTTTTTCTCAGAAGAAAATTTTTTTCTATTTTATATGTATCGAAGTAGATCATCAAAATTATAAGAGGCTTGAATTATTTTTGACAAACCTAAAAAATGGATAAAAATTTTTCATTTGATTAGTTAAATTATTCATAACAAAAATAATTGTTAAGTCTCAACAATATTTTACAACACATGAAATGGATAAGCTATTACGATACATATAAAATCCAAAATAATTATTTTTTCGTGAAAAAGGATAAAAATGTTCCATTTGTTCATTCAAATTATTCATAATAAAGCTAAATTTTAATTATTCAACCATTTTCTGGAATTTAGTAAGTCTGAGAAGCTACTTCGATACATATTAGAACGCTAAGAATTTATTTTCATGAAAAAAAGTATGAAAATGTTTTATTGAAGGACAAAATTTGTTTCTAATAATGTAATTGTACAAGTACCGAATTATTCACTTACTTTGTATGCTTGGTTCATAATTTAATTTAATTGCAAAATGAGGGTTAATAACTGAGAACCAAATCTTTTTCAAAAAATCCACTTTCTTTGTCGATTTGTTTAAAATAAGATAGATTTTTTAATCAGTAAATAATAATTCAACAATTTTAAATATCTATTGTACTGATTTATCATTTTATTGGTGTGCATTCTTCGTTTCAATATATGAAATCTTGCAGTTTTCGTTTTAAAAATGCATTTGCCAAACAGACTGAAAAAAATGTTCTGCCCGCGGCCTAAAAGCTTTTACGTAGTAAATTCTATTAATGAAAATGAAAACTGTGATTCAATAATAATAAAAAAAAAATTAATTGGATTTGTTGTCACGGTATGAAAACTTTTTCAAATATAAAAATAAAGTTATTTGATGAAAATAGGGTTTATTTATAACTGCAAGAAAAAAAGTTAAAATACTAGCTATTGTTATTGCATTAAAATAAAAATATATTCCAGAATCTAAACATCAGTTACTATTAAAATGAACTTTTTGTCACTTTATCGATAAAATATTTAAATTTATATCTACTGACATGATTCCGTACAGGAAATTAAATGTTATCCTTGTTGTTCTAAATTCAAAATTATATATTTTCAACATATCAATGCCACGGACACTGGAATTCATTTCTGTAATAACTACAGCAGGTTTTCCGTATGTCCTACTTGTGTCAAGTTTTCAATATTCTATTTTTTACTTCCTCGTGCCGACAACTTTCACCAGGATCTTTCACGGAACACTTTTTTTTAGGAAATCATTTTGCAAAAATTAATGACGTTTTGTTAATAATTTTGAAAACAATACTTTTCGCGTTGGTTATTGAATTAATAAAATAATTTTACTAAACAGAGTTATCACTAGAAAAAAAAATCTTTCTTTGAAACTAAGAAATTTCTTAAGATCAAAGAAACGGTTTAAAGAAAAATTTTCATTGGAACAAAAAACCATGTCTTTGAATCAAAGAATTTGTTAAACGAACATTTTTCATCGGAAAACCCCATCGCTTTGAACCAAAGAAATTTCACTAAATGAAACAAAATTTATTTGATTCGAAGAAATTTTTTCGATCGAAATAATACAAAAAGTTTGTACTTACTACCAAAAATAAGGGCAGCAAAAAGAACAGGCTCTTCTTTTTTATACTCCACCGCGTTCTGTCCATCTTTTGTGTTTCTGATTTTGCACGCGTTCTCTGCAATTAAAAAAGAATACAAATTGAAAATTATAAAACGTAGGCTTTGTAAATCATTCTCTGAAATTCGTTTTGACAAAAATAAAATTGGCATGAAAATCAAGCCAACTTTTTGATGAAAAAAATTGAGTATAGATTTCAAACGAATTTCAAAAGATTATGGGCCCAGAATACATAAAATCCACAATAAATGTGAACAAAAATAGCTTTTTTATCTAGGACATACTTTCAAAATGAGAAAATCGATTTGAGAAGTTTAAATTCGTAATATCTGTACCGTTGAAATATAATTTTGCAATAAAACACGATAAATTGCAATCTATATTGTCATTTTTTCTAGAAATATTTCATTCTTGTTAAATTGTATAAAATTGTTCAAATTCTAGAAAGAGACTTTTTACTTGCTAGCAAAATTATTTCTGTAATTGCATTTTATGCAAAAAATACAGTTTTCATATTGACATACTTCATTGTCATATAATGAAAATGAATTGCCTGGCCTGGATTTTTAAATAATCTACTTTTTATTTAAAATAAAGAAATAAATTTGTCTACTTTAAATCCGATTTCGAATAGCTTTCATTTATAATTGTTTTAATCAATTCCATTTCATGCTAGACTAAATACGAAACCAATATCAAATTTAGAAATTAGGTTGTAAACAACATTTGAAATTAATTCAAAATTACATTGTATAAAAGGCGAATTAGTAGATCAGAAAAATGTGTAATGTACTACTTCCGATTTTTATAGCTACTAACAAGTTTCATTAACAGAGGTGTAGTAATTAATTATTTTAATTGACGTTTTTAGTATAGCGTTTACAGCCTCTGGATTTCAATTTCCATAGTTAACCATTAAAATTTATTTATTATTTTTTGCAGAGTACACTATTTTCATACTTTATTTCGCTCTAATATTCACTTAGATTGCAGAATTTGATTAATGAGAATTGATACAATTTTATAAATTAACAATAATTTGTTATTAATTATAAAAAATTGATACTGGCAATATTTTCCAAATTCTACTGATTATAAGATTTTTTTTCATGGAATCATAAATATAGAGTTACACAAAAAATGCTTAGATATAATTTTTTTTTTAAATTAACATTTTGAATTCCATTCTCAAAAAAAAATTATTGTAATATTCCTATTTTTATGCATTTATAGCTGCTTAGCCAAAATAAGTCAGAAACCACCCAGAAATTTTTTTTCGACTTATTTTAAAAAAATCGATCTTAACAAAAAATTATTAATAACAGTCAACCGTTCTCAAGAAAAATGAAGAATGGATGGAAAAAGTAAATTGTTATTAATAGGCGTGTATTTTAATTCTTATTGGTAAAACCTTTCGAAAATATTAAATTTTTTCTTTTTGACCAACATTTAAAATTATTGTCCAAAAATTAATAAAATTTAGAAAATTTTATGTCTAGTAATTCATTCAGAGGAACATATTTAGTTTTACGATACACGATCGAATGACTTGATATAAAATATTAATATATATATATTTTTTAAATAATTTTTATCGAGGAAAATTAAAAATATGTGCCAAAAAAAAATCGCGTTTTCCAGCCACTTCTCAATTTTTCTTAATCAAAAAATCACTAAAAGCATGACAAAATTTGTTTAACATAAGAGATGTATTTTTTCATCTCCGATGATTTTTTTACTGAATAATTTTTCGATGTAAGCGACATTTGTGAAGGGAATAAAAAAAATCGATATTGGAAAAGGATTTTTGGCCTAAAAAAAATTCACGTTGTTTATCCTTTTATTTTTCTTGAGAACGGTTAGTTGTATAAAAAATTTTTAAAACATAAAAGATGTATTTTTTCATTAGCGATAATTTTTGTTCTTATTAATTTTTTAATACAACAAATATTTAATTTGGCTTTTCGGATTACACCCAATGATTAATACCGAGCTAGAAAAGACGGCCCACTTTTTAACAAAAAATCCTATTTTCTATCCATTTTTGATTATTATTATTATTATATTTTTGAGAACGCATGGCTGTAAAAAAAAATTCCTCAGGCATAAAAGGTGTATTTTTCCGTCCTTGATCATTTTTTTCCTGAATGATTTTTTGACTTATTTTTGCTTTGCGGAAAATAACAAAATTTTTAATCCTAATGAACCCCTGAAATTTCAAAAATTTGTATTCAATGCTACATCCTATGGATTACTTTAGAGTTGGAAAAGCTCGACCGACATTTGTAAAATAATTAAAAATACCCGGTTTTTAGGGGTTTTTTGATATTGGCCATGCAAAGTATAAAAAATTTTTGGACCCCAATGAAAATACAAATTTTTAATCATATTCCTAATTAATTTTCAAATGTCCACCATCTGCAGTGATACACTTTTGCACATCCGGAAGTCGAAAGTCCCTCACAAAAAAATCCAGAAGGAACTCAACCGCACTTTTTTATATCCACGAATGATTTGCACATAAAAAATCACTTTTTCAAATCAACACACTTTACCTTCCTTCGGCCTCGGAGAGCCAAAAACAATTTTTTTCCTCCCTCTCGAGTCAGGATTAAAAATTTAAAAGTGAAAAAAAATTCGTAAAATAATAAGGACGCCGGTGAAGAAAAGCGAAACTTTCGGGTTGGGACTTAATCGCGATTCATTGGGACGTGCCAAATCCGAGTCGGGGACTTTGGGACTAAAAGTGACTTTTCTGCCCGTCGGGAACTGACTGAACGAGCAGAAGTCACTCGTCTCGGCTACGAGCCACGTCCCAGTGACCTACTGCTGATCATGATGATTCGACTTACCCCCACCACTGAACTCGTAAGGCCCAGTGCGACTCTTCGCGGACCCCTTTCTGCGGCCCGGCGCTCGGCCTCCCCACCACCATCCTCGTGGCCGGGGGGAGCAACGTGGTCTCCAGCGAACAGGTGAAAGAGGAAAAGGTCTCGAGGCGTGAGTCTCATTATTCCCGGGCCCGGCATGAGAATAAAAAGAGAGCAAGAGAGGAGGAATTTATTTTGCTCTCAAGAGATCAATGCGGAACAGTGTCCGAGGACAAGAAACGATTCCTGGGCCCTTTGCAGAAATTTTCAGCGAAAGTAATAAATGGATTTTTCTAGCCTTCATTCGTGTACCCATTTTGCTATCGCGCAGTGATTAGAATTATGTAAATTTCATGGAAAATAAATCGGCGTTTCGTGACCCTAAAACCATAGAGTTACATTCCATCTCACTTTCTTGAAAAACGTTATTTATGGTATCAAAACATCCGATTTAACCGTAAACTAAAGCCTTATCTTAGATCCAATCTTCAAAAATATGGTAATTCTTCAATTTGACTTTCCTGATTTTTTGAGTGAAGTGTTTGTAAAAATTTTTGGAATATCTTCTTTTTAGTCCAGAAGTAAAATATCTGTCGAGGGAGACAAAAAATGTTTGGCATTTCACTCAAAAATACAACAACAATTTTTAAGATTCAATATATGGAAAAACCGTTCATCCCTTTCCTTTTCTGGGTCAGCCTTTCTGAGTAAAAAAAAATTTGTACATAAATTTATACTTTAAACAAAAAACAATGATTTTTCAAGAAAATAGTGAAATTTTCAACCAACGAGATCAATTCATAACCAAAAACGTAATAGTTGATATTTCCGCCAGAACATATTTTAATTTGATATTAAAAATAGTTGAAATCCACCAAAAAATATTAATTTTAACCAAAATAGATAGAACAAAAAACATGAATTTTTAACCGTCAAATACGAATTTTCAACCAGTAGTTGAATTTTTACTAAACAAGATACATTTTTAACCAAACATAGAAATGTTACATTATCAACTTGACAAATTAATTTTTACAAACAAACAAAAAATAATTTTCATAACTGAACCCACCAATTCTTTTTTCTAGGTCACCCTTTCTATTTGAAATAAAAAAAAATTGTACAAACATTTATATTTTATGATTGTAAACAAATTTGCTTAGCATTACAATATTAGAATTTTAATGTTAATGATAGCAATTTTTCATTTTATCATTACAGTATTGCCAATTAAGGAAGTGGCAAATGTTAAAATTAATAAATAATTATTCAAATTCATTAAAACGATCAAAATCTATTAATGGACAATATCATTGATAAAATCTTCAATCAATTCATATATTTATTTGCATATAATTATGATATTATATTTTTTACTTATTTAACCAAAAATTTTAATGATATATCGACAAATAAAGAAAAACTAAAAATGATTAAAAACTGAATCAACGATAACGCCTCAATTCGAAAGTATTTTTAAAAGTAAATAATGTACCTCAATTTTTATGTAAATCAATGCACTTTAATAAAAATAATAAGAAACTTTAACTTTTTTTTCGTTCATTCTTTTTTCTCGAAAAATTTCTTAGATTTTTAGTTGCGAATCATTTGTTCGAAAAATCAACTTTTTAGTTGCAAAATTAATCTCTTTTGATTAAAAATTCTTTAAACTGTTTTTTTGTTGTTGAATATTCATCCATTTGATTTCAAATTTAACGATTTTATTTGAAATTAATTTGTAAAACTGAAAATTCATGTATTTTGTTCAAATATTGGTCTTTTTTGTTCAATTCAACTGTTTTTAAATTACAATTATAATATTTCTTGACTAAAATATAAATTATTATTTTCAACTATGGAACTCTTGGAAATTCAAATAATTTGACTCTCGAAAATTCAAATTTTAATTTGCTGTTTATTGAATTTGAATAGTGCATGTTAAAGAGAAGTTTAAATTTGAATTTATTTATTAATTTTCGTTGAAAATGATATTTTTTTGTTGAGAATCTGTTTTTTTTTATTTAAAATTCAACTCCTTTTTTCAGAAATCAATCTTCTTGATTAAAAATTGGTCCTTGTTGTTTTATAAAAATTGCATAGAAAAAGAATTAAAAAATAAAATTTTTTAAAAAATCCGAAAGATAAAGCATACACAAATAAAAGGTTTTTGAACCCCCTGTTATTATTCAAATTTTCGTTATATTTCTTCCTTATTTCTCATTTTTAATTTTGTTTCCTCAGCTGCTCCTTCTTCCGTCTTAATTAAAACCCAGAAAGCATATTTTCTCCTTCTAACGTTGGAATATTAACATTTCACGACTGAAATAATTAAACCACAAAATACAAGAGTGTCTGAATCTCCACATATTTTCAAAATGCAATAAAAACAGAAGATTTCCAAATTCCTTAACAATGCGAAATGCCATTATTTATATTTTCGTTTCTTAGGTTCAATTATGTTTTACTAAGTTTCTCACCCTTTTTTAAAAACAGTAATTTTATATGTCTTTCTGAAAAAAATATAAATTTCCCATCATGCTTTTGAACTTTAAACTAAAAAAAAGCAACGAATTTTCAGCAAAACAGTTCAATTTTCAACCAAACCGGATAATTTTTTACTAAAATGATGAATCTTCAACTAAAATAGTTTAAATTTTGTTAAAAACTTGATTCTTAAATAAAAAATTATTAATTTTAAACAATAGTTGATATTTCAACCGCAACAGATTTTAATTTGCAATCAAAAACAGTAAAAGTAAACCAAAAAGGAGGAATTTGCAACCAAATAGTTGACTTTTCAACCAAAAAGGACACTTTTCAATAAAATTATTTAATTTTTAACAAGGTAGATTATTTCTAACCAAAAACATGAATTTTTAACCAAAAGGATTACTTTTGATCCACAAATACGAATTTTCAAACAACAGATGAATTTTCAACTAAAAAAGGTACATTTTTGACCAAAAAGATGAATTTTCAAGAAAAAATCTTAATTTTCTACATAAAACAGAGAATTAAGAAAGAATACACGAATTATCAAATAATAAAGAAAAAATTTTCACGAAAAATGAAATAGTTAAATTTTCATTTCAAAAAATTATTATTGACAAAAAAAAAACAACGAATTTCCAATCAAATAGTAGTTAAATTTGTATTGCAAAAAATTATTAGTGACCAAAAAAAAGCGAATTTTCAATCAAATAGTTGAACTTTCAACCAAATGATTTTCAACTAAAATCCAAAATTTTCAACAAGAAGATCCATCTTTGACTGAAAAAACGAATTTTCAACAAAACAAATTAATATAAAACTGAAAAAAGAATAATTTTTAACCCAAAACGGAATATTTAAATTTTTAAGATAAAAAAAATTAATTTTATACAATAAAAATTTTAATCAGGAAGTTTAGACTCGGCCCATTTTAAACAATTTTATACAACAATTTCATAATGCTTCATTGTTGAGAAAAAAAAGTTGGTATTTTTTGCTACAAAATTCATAATATTAGTTGAAAATTCAACTACTTGGTTGAAAGTTGAACTATTTTGTTAATTTATTGTAGTACAAAATTGATCTTTGAATTCAAAATGTAACTTTTTCATTTTTGGTTAAAAATTTACCTTTTTCAGTTCGAAATTCATCTATTGTTTGAAAATTCGTATTTGATGATAAAAATTAATCTTTGTAGTAGAAAATTCATGTTTTTGGTTGGAAATAATTTGCTTTGTTCAGAATTAAATAATTTTATTGAAAAGTATCCTTTTCGTTTGGAAAGTCAACTATTTGGTTTAAAATTTCTTCTTTTTATGGTTAACTTCAACTGTTTTTTATTTCAAATTGAAATCTGTTGTGGTTAAAATATCAACTATTGTTGAAAAATCATTTTTTTTTGTTTAAAAATTAAGTTTTTGAATAAAATTTAATCTTTTCTAGTTGAAGATTCATCATTTTAGTGAAAAATTGTTTTCTGTTTGGTTAAAAATTCAACTGTCTTGTTGTAAAAACAAAATTTTTAGTTGAAAGTTTAACTGTATGGTGGAAAATGTCAATTTTTTTCGGCAAGAGAAAGTAAGCTATCTTGTTTTCAATGAAGATGGAAGGAGCAGCTGGGAAAACAAAATTAAAAATAATGAATTTAGGAAGAAAATCAAAAGCCTTATGAATAACGATAAAGTTTAAAAACTCGTTATTCCAGTATTCTTTATACTTCGGACTTTCTTTTTAATTATTTCATTTAAATATTTTCCAAATAGATTTTTTTTAAGCAAGAATCATTTATAGCAGATTAAAACTGATTAAAATCTTCTGTTTTTTGGATTTTGAAAATATGTGGAGATATAGAAACTCTTGTGTTTTGTGGTTTGATTATTTCAGTCGTAAACTGTTAATATTCCCACGTAAAGGGGAGAAAATATCTCTAGGTTTTAATTAAGACGGAAGAAGGAGCAGCTAAGGAAACAAAGTTAAAACTGAGAAGTAAGGAAAAAAAATAACAGAAATTCGATTAATAACAGGGCGTTCAAAAACTTTTTATTTGTGAATTCTTTATATTTCCGGATTAAAAAAAAAAATTTTAATTTTTTCTCTATGGAATTTTTGTAAAACAAAAAAGACCAATTTTTAACCAAGAAGATTGATTTTCTGAAAAAAAAACGAGTTGAATTTTCAACAGAGTAAATAAACGTACAAGTTAATAATCAACTTTTCAACCAAAGAAACTAATTCTCAACAAAATACATGCATTTTTAGTTTACAAAATTAATGTTTACCAAAAAAGTACGGATTCTTGACAAAATGATACCATTTTTAACGAAAATCAATAAAGAAATTTACATTCGAACTCCTCTTTAACATGCACCATGCAAAATCAACAAACAGAAAATTTAAATTTGACTTTTCAAAGTTTATATTACTTTAATTTCCAAGAATTTCATATTCGAAGATAATAATTTACATTTTAGTAAATAAACATTATGCTTGTAAATTAAATACAGTTGAATTGAACCAAAAAAGACTTAGGGGTGATGTTAAACTGCTAGTGAAGCGCTGGAAACGGCGAATTTTGGACTTGAAGCAATTGTGAACCATTATTAACATGCTGGAAACGGCGAATTTTGGACTTGAAGGCAATTGTGAACTATTATTAAATGGCGGGAAAGGGTGAATTATTTGTTGAAAAAATATTAAACTACTACTATTGAAGCGCTGGAAACGGCGAATTTTGGACTTAAAGGCAATTGTGGACTATTATTAAAACGCTGGAAACGGCGAATTTTGGCCTTGAAAGCAATTATGAACTATTATTATTAAGAAGCTGGAAATGGTGAATTTTGGCCTTGAAAAAAAAAGGCAATTTTGAACTATTATTAAATGGCGGGAAAGGGTGAATTTTTTTGGAAAAAATATTAAACTACCAGTGAAGCGCTGGAAACGGCGAATTTTGGACTTGAAATAAATTGCAAATTACTAGTAAAGGGTTGGAAACGGCGAATTTTGGACCTAAAAGCAATTGTGAACTATTATTGAAACGCAGGAAACGGCGAATTTGTGACTTTACAGCGATTATGAACTATTATTAAAACGCTGGAAACGGCGAACTTTGGCCTTGAAAGCAATTGAAAATTACTAGTAAAGCGCTGGAAACGGCGAATTTTTGGCTTGAAATCAATTATGAACTATTATTATTAAAACGCTGGAAACGGCGAATTTTGGCCTTGAAAGCAATTGAAAATTACTAGTAAAGCGCTGGAAACGGCGAATTTTTGGCTTGAAAGCAATTATGAACTATTATTATTAAAACGCTGGAAACGGCAAACTTTGGCTTTGAAAGCAATTGAAAATTACTAGTAAAGCGCTGAAAACGGCGAATTTTTGGCTTGAAAGCAATTGTGAACTATTATTAAAGCGCTGCAAAAGGAAAATTTGGGACTCAGGGGCAAATATTAAACTACTAGCGAAGCGTTGGAAATGGTGAATTTGGAACATAGGGACAATATTAAACTATTGAGTTGGCAAATAAGCCCGTTCGGTTTTTTGTATGATGTTTTGCCTCATCCTCCATATTCACTTTGTTGAATTCACTTTGTTTTCTCTATGCAATAAATAATGAGCAGTTGCCTACAAAAGCACAGAACGAACTTATTTGCCCACCTAATACTAGTGAAGCGCTGTAAAGGGTGAATTTGGAACATAAGACCAATTTTCTAGTACTATTGAAGCGCTGGAAAGGGCGAATTTGAGACTTAGGGGCAATACCCAACTATCAGTGAAGCGCTGGAAAGGACGAATGTGGGACTTAGGGACAGTATTAAACTACTAGTGTAGCGCTGTAAAGGGTAAATTAGGAGCATGTGAGCAATTGTCAAGTACTAGTGAAGCGTTGGAAAGGGCGAATTGGAGACTTGGGGGCAATACTCAACTACCAGTGAAGCGCTGGGTAGGGCGAATGTCGGACTTAGGGACAGTGTTAAACTACTAGTGTAGCGCTGTAAATAGTGAATAAGGAACATGTGGGACTTAGGGGCAGTATGAAACTACTAGTGTAGCGCTGTAAAGGGTGAATTTGGAACGAAAGGGCAATCGTCAAGTACTAGTGAAGCGCTGGAAAGGGCGAATGTGGGACTTGGGGAAATATAAAACTACTAGCGAAGCGCTGCAAAGGCCGAATTTGGGACTTAGGGAGAATATTAAACTACTAGTGTAGCGCTGTAAAGGGTGAACTTAGGACTTACGAGCAATTGCAAACTACTAATAAAGCGCGGGAAAGGGTAAGTTTAGGACATACGAGGAATAGCGAAATACTGCTGGAAAGGGCAAATTTTTTTTACATTTGTCAACAAGGGGTGGGTTGAGGGAGGGGATAGCCATAAATTGGTAATGTAATTTCTGGACGACCCCTTATCCTTCTCATGTCTTCACATATTTTCTAAACGATGTAAAAACAGAAGATTTCGAAACTGCTTGACAATGCGGGATGCCATTGTTACTCGCGTTTCTCTGGTACGCGGAAAAAGTGATTTACATAATGCCGAAGATAAAAAAAAATGTAAAACCGTGGCGACGCGACGCGACAGTAACTGACTGACCCACATTTTCCACCCGCATGATAGCCAATCCGGAAATTGTAAAGAGGAACGAACGAACGAACGACCGATAATTCGTGAAAGCGCGAGTGAACGTTTCTTCCTCTCTGTTCATTTCCTTCTTTCCTTTTTTTTTCTTTGCTCCTTTTTCAAGCGAAAACAAGCATGAAAACAACAAGTGCCTTATCTCATTCTAATTGCCATAACGTAATAGCAAGAAAATATCGCGAAAAAGCTTCAGACCGGTGATATAAATCGACGCTTCCGTTAATAAATTTTTCTCTCACTGTCTATCGAAGAGAAGAGAGTTTTTTGACTCATTTTCAAGGACGGTATTTACTTTCACCTCGGGTAGCCACATCCGGTTTAAAATGGGCCTCATGATTGTCTCAAATCGAGTGTAGGCACTTTGTTCTAGTTTTACAAACTCGATTCTTCGGGAATTTAAAACGGGTTACAAAAAACCTATGGTAATATTTTGCAACTTTAATTATTAGTATTAACATTTTTGTGGTAAAGTATACATAATTTTAAGTTCAACTGGATAATTTACATGCTAAAATTACACTTGGGAAGAGCGAATTTTAACCAAACCGTTATAGCGTACCTCAATAACTTTAAAATAGTATTTTTAAATTTTTAAATTTTTTAAAGAACAATTTTTTAGAAGAGAGCTGAAGTTTCAACCAAGAAAGGTGAATTTTCAACCAGAAACTTTTTTACCATAAAAGAGAAATTTTCTATAAAAAAAGACAAACATTCAACCAAACGGTTGAATTTTCGAGAAAAAAAGACATAAATTTTGAACAGTATCATTGAATTTTCCATCTACAAAGATGAATTTTCAACAAAATATTTAAAAAAAAGATTATTATCAACTATAAACCACTGCATGATTGACCTGTTAAACAAAAGAGATAAATTTTCCTCAAAATAGTTGAATTTTTGAGCAAATAGATTAATTTTTAACCTAATCAGATGACTTTTAAACCAATTAATCGAGTTATTATTATTAATTATGAATAGAAGTTAATTAATAAATTTCTGTTTTCAAGCCAAGAAAATGAATTTTTTGGAGAGAGAGATGAATTTTCAATCCAAAAGGACGAATTTTCTACAAAACACTTGCATTTTCAACAACAGGTTAATTTTTAAAGAAACAGTTAAATTTAAAAAAAAATATCTCTTTTCAACCAAAAATGAAATATTTTTCTAGTTCAAAAAATTAATTGAAAAATAATATATATATTTTTTAACAGAATAGTTACACTTTCAACCAAATAGTTCAATTTTCAACTAAAATGATGAATTTCGAAAAAAAATTAATTGTTAAGAAAAGAGTTCAGCACTCAAAGAAGAAATTGAATTTTCGACTGAAGACAATTAGTTCTTAACGAAAAAAAAGTTAAATTTTCAGTTTAAAAAAAACGGATTTTGCACAAAAAAATAGTTTTCAACAAAATGTTTACATTTTAAACAAATAAAATTTGTTTAATTTGCAGTTTACAGAATTGATTTTCAGCTATAAGAAAGCAATTTTCAATAAAATAATTAAATTTTCAACCAAAGGAATAGATCTTCAACTATCAATATGTATTTTTAACAAAGTAATTCAATGTTCAACCAAGAAGTTGAATTTTCAATCTAAAATATTAATTTTCTACCAAAAAAACAAACTATTTGCAACACAATATATAAATTTTCAACCAAACAGTTGAATTTTCAACTAAAGATGATCAATTTTCAAAAAAAAAGATAATAAATTCTTATTTTTAAAAACTAACCTTTCGCAAAAAAAATCCAACAAAACATTTCAATATTAAATCAATAAAATGAATTTTCAACAAAACAGTGGAAGTTTCAACAAAAAAGTTCACTTTCAACCAAATAGTTGAATTTTAAACTAAAAACGGTCAATTTTTAACCAAAAATAGAATAATTAAATTTTTATTTCAAAAAATTGATTTGCAAAATGAAAATTATTTTTCAACAAAATAGAAGTTGAATTTTCAATTAAAAACATCATTTTTCTACAAAAAAATACAAATTTACAACAAATTACATATATTTTCAACCAAATAGTTGAATTTTCAACTGAAGAAAATCAATTAAAAAAAAAATAGTTAAATTCTCAATTAAAATTCAAATTTACCAATACAATAAAATGTCTTAGGCCAATAAAATAAATTTTTGACAAAGCAGTACAGTTTTCAAACCAATAGTGCAATTTGCAACCAAATAGTGGATTTTTTAATTAGAAAAGATGAATTTCAAAATAGAAATGGAATAGTTAAATTTGCAGTTCAGATAATTGATTTTGAACCCCCCCCCCAAAAAAAAACAATTTTTAACCAAATAGTGGAATTTTGGAAAAAATTGTGAATTTCAAACCAAAAATGGAATAGGTAAGTTTGCAGTACATAACACTGCTTTTTAAGCAAAAACAAACAAAAAAACTACTTTTAAATAAAATAGTTCAATTTTAAACTAAAAACTGTCAATTTTGAACCAAAAATAGAATAGTTAAATTTGCATTTCGGAAAATTGATTTTCAAGAAAAACATGAATTTTCAACAAAATAGTACAATTTTCAGCAAAAGAGATAGATCTTCAACTAATGAAATGAATCTTGAACAAAGTGGTTTAATTTCCAATGAAGAAGTTAAATTCTCATTTAAGAACATAAGTTTTCTACAAAAAAAAATACAAATTTACAACAAGCCACATACATTTTCAACCAAATAGTTGAATTTTCAACTGAAGACAATCAATTAAAAAAAAAGAAAATAGGTAAATTCTCAATTAAAAAACAAATTTATCAATAAAACAAGAAATCTTAAGCCAATTAAATAAATTTTTAACAAAGTAGTACAACTTTTAACAAAAATAGTATAATTTGCAACCAATTAGTTAAGTTTTTAACAAGAAACGATGAATTTGAAACCAGAAATGGAATAGTTAAATTTGTAGTTCAGATAATTGACTTTGAACCCAAAAAAAAGCAATTTTTAACCAAATAGTGGAATTCTGAAAAAAAAAATATAAATTTTAAACCAAAAATGGAATGGGTAAATTTGCAGTACAGAACACTGATTTTTAAGCAAAAACAAAAAAAACGAATTATCAATAAAATAGTTGAATTTTCAACTAAAGAGATGGATCTTCAACTGATAAAATGAATTTTCAACAAATTGGTTCAATTTTAAAACAAGAAGTTGAATTTTCAATAAAAAATATTAACTTTCTAACAAACAAAAAATCATCTTACAACCAAATACATGAATTTTCAAACAAATAGTTGAATTTTCAATTAAGAAGAATGAATTTTCAACTAAAAATAAAAAAGTAATTTTCAACAAAATAGTTAAATTTTCAACCAATGAGATGGATCTACAACTATTGAAATGAATTTTTTAACAAAACAGTTCAACTTGCAATCAAGTATTTGAATTTCCGACAAAAACAAATGAATTCCCAATAAAAAATTTAACAGATGAATTTTCATCTAAGAACGATTAATTTTCAGTCAAAAAAGTATAAGGCAATTTTTAAGTTAACAAATAGAATTTTGAACCAAAAAAGAACGAATTTTCAAAAAAATAATTAAACCTTCAACCAAATTAAAAAATGTTTAACAAAATGAAATGAATTCTAACCAAAAATATTATAGCACAATTCTCAATTAAAAAGAACTAACTGTATTATTATTATTAATTCACACTGTATGTAAGTGAAAAAAACGAGAAAAGGGGAAAGTTTCTTGAAAATATAAGAAAAAATAAGAAATTCTTTACAAAAGGGAAAAAAGAAAATTAGGGGAAAAAGTGGATTGTCACTTTTTGCATTACTCCGCCCACCTCACAAATGCCCCCCCCCCCCACAGTGTAACTGCCCCCTAATCATATAATTGTGATCCTATAGGCCTTGCTTTCTTAACATTTCCGGTGCTTCAATTTAAAAACGCTTCATTTTCTTCATAATAATCTTTAACGCTTGATTTCGAAAACGGTTATTTTTTAAGGCATCTAAATTAAAATCACGAAAATGTATTTTAAAATACACCAGAACCCTGATTTCGCAACCCCCGATTATTTCTGGCTCCAGCAGTTTCTTAGGGAGCAGGGCGAGAGATGCTTGTGACTCTCGTCTCGGAAGGGCCGCGGTGCGCAAGTACTCAGTCGAGTATATTGCGCAATATTATGCATTCCATTTGAAACGGTTCAAACGGCCCTGACTGTTTACGTGTCGATTCCCCTGATTTAGTTACAAAGCTTTTTGCAGGCAATTAAACATATAAAAGAAAAGTAAGCTTATCTTTCTCTAAACAATTAATTAAAAATTTTATAATTACATTTCCAATTGAAATAATTGATTTTCAACCGAGAAAAAGAGAATCTGCAAATAAATAGTTAAATTTTGAACCAAACTGATGAATCTTTGATTAAAAAAATTAATTTTCAACAAAAATTGTAATAGTTGATATTTCCTTAATTTTTAAAGAATTTTTAATTGAAAACTGTTAAATCAAAACAAAAAAGTTAATTTTCAAAAGCGGAGTTGAATTTTCAGTCAAGAAAGATTTTTCAATCCATAGATATAAAAAAACTCATCCAAAATTATGCGTTTCAAAGTCATGAAGACAAATTTTTTAAAATAAGTTGAATTTACAAAAATATCCATTTTGTACCAAAATAATTGAATTTCCGACTAAAAAATACGAGTTTCCAACAAAATAAGTGCATTTTTAACTGAAAAAGATCAATTATCTAGCAAAAATGAAATAGTTAGATTTTTAATACAAAATTAATTTTCAACAAAAAAAAAAACAAAAAAAAATGAGTTATCAACATTAGTTGAATTTTTAAGCAAAGAAATGAACTTCAAACTAAAATAATGCATTTTCAATGAAAAAAAATGTTCAACCAAATAGTCAAATTTACAACCAAAAGGGTTATGTTGCTACCAGAAAACGACAAAATTTCAACAAAATAGATGAATTTTCAACAAAAAATAGAAGAAATTGATTTTGAATTAGAAAAATAAGTTTTTTACCAAATAAAATTAATTTCCAAGAAAATA
>JAABKJ010002041.1:0-28917 GCA_011634705.1 Andricus grossulariae
GATAGTTGATGTCTCCGTACATCATGAGAAAGGCCGTTTTGAAATGTTGCCATGTAGGCCAGGCATGAGAATTATAACGGAACCATTGTAGGGGTAATTTTTCCAAAATAATTGGAATCTCTATCAATAACTCCTCATCAGTGAGGCCTGAAACCGAACGCACCTCTTCAACCCTGTTCAAAAAGTTTTCGGCACTGGTTTCATTGTCCCCACTGAAAGTGATTCCCCATCTTTTGACAATTGTGTCCACCGTTTTATTGTGGGACCTAGCGTGGGAATATTGAATTTGAGGGGTTCGTCCCCCTCCCACCTGATTCGGTTGAGCAAAGATGGACGAATACTGTGGTATGGTGGGACAAGGCATCTCAATCGTGGCCTGCTGAAAAGTGGGGATGAACCTCGGTGGGCCAGTTGTAAATGGTGTAGAAGCCGAAAAAGTTGCCCCTAGGCCAGGCGATGCCCCTGCCGACACAAAGGCTGAACTATTGGCCAGAGGAAAATTATTGTACAGAGTAACCGTCTGAACGTGTTCTCGAGCTGACTGAATTTGTATCTGGTCGCGAAGGGACGATGTCGTTAGCGGATTATTTCCCCATCCCCTATACGGAGTGGTACGTGTGGAGCTTGCCCCCTCAACATGCGCGCGAGTATTTATGGAAAACCGTGAAATGGCTCCATTTTGAATATCTAAGGGTCGCGACGCGATGTCAGCTCCTACCGACACCATTCTTCGTGATGGTGCTTGCGCGGTAATTGTATCTTAGGAACAAGGGGGTATCCTGGAACGTGGCCACCACTTAATTCAGTATTGGTCGTTGGGAGGTACGGGGTCGAGGTCATTACAGGCATCGTATGAAAAAGTACGGAGGAGGTACTAGTGACCGATGTATGGTCACTAGTTGCCCCAAAATGTGAAGGCATAAAATGCGTTTCAAGGGGCCTATTACTTAATTGCCCCAAAATACTATAAGCGGGAGACTCGAATAATCTCCGGGCCGCAATCATACTATCTGCGTATAAGTCTGCCTCACTACCATTACGCGATGGGGCTTTTCCCGTGTGAAGTAACACTCGGCCTACTATTTCGTTGATAACCCCCTGTAATTCGACTGAGCGTTGAGCGTCACCCATGTTCATTTCCGGTTGGCACTCCGCGGTTTGGGGCACTTACGATACCGAAACTGTCTTTCTCAAGGACCTTATGGCCCGGGCCCGTGGAACTTCTAAGGATCCCGATAGATCAAGTCCCCTTTCGCCCAAGTATCGTCTAAGGTTATCCTCAGACATCGACAACACGTGAGGTGGGATCTCCATGACCCGCTCCTCCGCCATTTTTAAATTGTGGTGCAATCCCAAAAAAAAATTTCAAATTTGAAAGTAAAATCGAATAAATTCAAGGTATATTTACAATAATCAAGGTCACATAATCAATTATACTTAAATCTATCAGGCATATTACGCAGAGTGAATTCCACTAAATTCTTAATTATCTTGGCGGCATACTCAAATCCAGGTAAATATAATTGCTGAAGCCTACGGTGAATCTGGGTTTATTACAAAGGTTGTCCCATAATTTGTGTCGTACATGCTTAATTTTTAAAGTCTTTCGAAGAAGTTTCCGTCACAGTTAATACACCTATTCATACGATGAATCCAATCATCAAACCATTCCTCCCACATTTGTTTCGGTATCAAGTCACATTCTGCCTGAAAGGCGGCTATCAACTCCTCATTGGACGAAAAAGGCCGACCTTTCATCCTCAGTTTGACGTATGGGAACAAACGAAAGTTGCATGGTGCTAAGTCTGGACTATATGCAGGGTGTTCCAATAGTTGAACTTCCATTTCCTCCAAAAACACCTGCGTCGCGGACGCCCGATGTGCAGGTGCGTTGCCATGGTGTAGGAACCAAGAATCCAAAGGCGCACGAGAAACCAAGTTTTCGAATAGTTGAGACAAGCAGGCTTCTGCATACCACTTTGAAGTGACTGTTTTGGATTTATCTAACAAAACAGTTTCCATAATTGCACCTTTAGTGAAGAATACAGCGACCATTCGTTTACCGATAGATTTCGATTTGCGAACTTGCACTAGCACCTCCTCGTCTTCAAAGACCCAAACTTTGCTTTGAGATTTGGTAGGCACATCGTAGTAGTACAACCACGTTTCATCGCCCGTCACAATGAAATTCACCTCCGCAGCAGATCCAGATTTAAACTTTTTCAGCATTTTTTTACACCACTCAACACGATTCTCTCGTTGCTCGTCAGAAATGTGCACAGCTTTCTCACATACAACTGCTCCGAAAAAATTTCCTCGCCGGAATTGTAAATACCAGCGTTCTACAGTTCTGACAGAAGGACAATCCTCACCAAAGACTTCCGACATTTCTTTGAAACACTCGTCTTTACTTAAATCACGTGAAAAGTTGAAATGAATTATCGCACGAAAGTCGCGTTTTGAGAGAGTCGCCATAGCGTTTCGTTCCAACTGTGGTATCTCACACTAGACTGACAGGTTTGTAATGGGAGTGAGAGTGTATACCTAACTTCACTCTCCCTATTTACTGGTATAACAGAAATTTGTCTTCCCTTTCTAGCAGCGCTATACGACAAAAATTATGGGACAACCTATTAGATCCCCACTATTGTCGTTATTTGATCATTGGATTGATCCATCCTAGTTACGTTGAGGCTATGTTCGGTTTTTTGCAATGTGACCTTAGTTTTGTCTGTTTATTCTTGTGACATCAAAAAGGATAAACAGACCATTTTTTTGACTGACTAATAACCATTTTTATTTCATTAAAGGATTTTTATTCGAGTTTGTATTAAGGTTATGTCAAGTTTGCCCCAGTACAACCCCAGCCTGCTTTGTCCGTCTATCCTTGATACTTCAAAAAGGATAAATAAACAAGTTCTGGCAGGTTTGCCTTTTAATTGAAGGTGATTGTGATGTTAAACGCTTCGAGGAACTCTGTTCCCAGCACACAGCTGTTATTAAAATCTTCCAGAACCAAGAATTCCAATTCTGCTGTTCGACTGGCCACCGTGACCGACACTCTACAAACCCACAAAACTGGAATCTGATTCAATGAAAAGTCAGAAATATGGACTATGTCCGATTGCTCAATTTGTAACGGATAGTTGGCATTTTGCACTACTTGCTGGCCAATTAAATTTCGATGACCACTTATATCAATAATAGCATGAACAAAAGTTCAGGAAAGTTGGACTGGAAATGACATAATTATTGGCTAATTACCTTTCATTATCAAAATTTAGTTATTTATTTCAAATTATTCCGTTTACAATTGTTTTTCAAACTGTTTCTCTCAAATGATTAAATAACCTTCCTTTGTTTTTATAAACCAGAGGAAAGTTAATTTATTTTGATTCAAACAAACTACAAAGTTTTATTTTACCTCCATTTTAGTTTTATTTTATTTTCATTATAATTTAGTTCGATTTCAAAATTTACATTTATTCTCAAAATTATTCAAAGTTACATTTTATTTTTAATTGGTAAAAGTTAATTAGTCTGTGTTTATCAACAGCTCACTCAGATGTTTATCAGCACCTTATTCAGATTGCCGTCTGATGACTCATCCTCTGCCATCACCAGTCACCTCAAACTTCGAAACAATTTTGTGATTGGAACTTTATTTGTTCCGATTTATTTTCTAAAGAATTTAAATTGCTATATTTTTCCAAGTTTTATTATTTTAGGAGCCTTATTGGCTTGGCTGATCAATTTCAGTCATTGTTTTCTTATTTGATTTCTTGAACCTACTGATTTTCAGTCGCTAAATTGACTTAATGAAAGAGGCACGTTTTGGAGCCCATGACCCAGAACATAATGACGGTTGTTTTGATTTGGAATTTATTCAATACCGAAAAATTTATTTTTCCAATGAATTTTAAAATTGAAATTTATTTTACTGGAGTACGATAAGACGAATCTCGGTTTTGTACAATTTCTTATCAATAAATCGTAATTATCAACTGTCCAAAGACAAAAATTAAATTAGAATGTCATAGATCATTTGTTAAATTATTATTTAATCCAGATTAATTTAATTCTCTATTGTAGTTAATTTGGAATCCATTCCAAGTATTTCAGAAGATTCATGACACACCCTGGCAGTACCTGCTACTCACTGCCGGCGTTGCTCGAAGCCTCTAAGTTGGTCGCCAATTTATAACCCTCTTTTTAACTTTAAGCATTATTTCAATTTACATTTCGATTAGTTTGGATAAACCACTCAAACTTATTTCTTGTTTTCTGTCAAAATTACCAAATGTCAATTGCCATTTTTCCTTTCACAATTTTAACTATAAACTTGATTTGGATTAAGAGGATTATTTTGCTTTAGAATTAGAACAAATAAATTAAGTCAATGCCTGCTAGCTTTTTCGATAGAGTGGGGGGTTAGGAACAACGCTATTGTGAGGGAACATCATGAATCAACTCCAATTTCCATGAGATCATTATAATTTGGTCGACAATAGGAAATAATGTGATACAAGCAAATATCGATGAGAATTGTCACCGCAATTCAAATAAAACAAGAATAAAAGTACATTATTTTGAGCCCGAGTCAAGAAAATTAATATTATTGAGTGACCTACGGCCCCGTTTATTGATGGGTCGACAGAATGGCCATTTTTACATATCACATGGCAATAGAATTTAGCTCCGATTTAATTTATTCTTGACATCGCGACATTCCAACGATTTAAAAGAAGAAAGAAACACTGAAGCTAATCCGCGAACCCAAAAGTTAACAATTATGAATAAGAGCAAGGCAATTACCGAGCCTCCGGCAGATGCCTACCATTTCGGCATTTTCAAGACAAGTTTGATATTAAGCAAGTCGAACTAAGCAAGCTGAGGAAAGAATTACTGACCTGAGAGTCTCCTTCGTCCCCTCCAAGAACCTCGGCCTCCAGTCGACATTATCCTAGCCCTTTTTTATGGTCAAACGTGTTCTTCACAGAGTGAAACAATAATCGACCACCTGGTCCGAATCTAATGCAACGAATGCTTGAATCTAGCATGGCTGCTTCCGTCTTCCCGGAAGGGAACCGGAACGCAGAGCGCAAGGCTCTTGGGAGGGAGTGAGAGGGACTCGTCAGTTCAGCGACGCGCCACCAGACGTCACCGCGATGACCCGCTTTCTCTGCAGAGTCCGCTAGCTTTCGGTTCGCTTGTCATACCCGCCAATGTTGTTGACAAACTGTCAAACGTTGCCTCCCCCGTAGGGTCGATGTCCTGGTTTCCCTGGCATTCTTAAATGAAAGGGACTACTATCCAGACATTTTTGCCGGGAATTTCGTTGAGTCATCATCCGTGAAGTGGCCATGCCATCCCTGTAGGTGAAACTGGTGCTGATGTCGCTGTCTCAAAGTAAAGGCGTGGATGGAGGACCACCCCATGCCAGCTCGCAGGATAAGAAGAATATATCAACAAACAAAAGAGCAGAACTGAGTATTTAAAATTATGAGTAATAAAATTTGAACTTCGGCGGCTGGCAAGCATCTTGGTTATCTTTTAAATCTAATATAAACTCATGTTTATAATGGGTGATGTTTCCCATCTTATTAAAGAATTTTTATTATGCAAGCTTCACAAAGCTCTTAAATTTAATGAAACTAGTAAACCACTTATGAATTAATGTAATAGCAAAAAGTGAATTTAAGCTATTAGCCAATTGCAGCCCTGATCAATACCCCGACTGTTTAAAACAGTCAAATAAGTTTCGATTCGTTGCTTTGGATTAACTTCCGATTCATAAATTAGGTTAAGTTTTTAATAATGTAATTATTTTGTGCACAAATCTAATAACTTCTCTGGATGAGAATGTAAAAACTTGAATTTTCGATTTTCCAAGAAAATTCAAAAAGTCGATATGAAAATCTTGTAGAGCGTGCAAAAAGAAACATTTTCTTTGCCTTGACTTTTTTCGTGTCGTGCGTTGTTTGGCTGAAAATGTGAATTTTCCTTTCCTCTTTTGGATTTTGAAAATGCTGTAAGTATGAAAATTGTCATTTTATCGAAAAATATCGTGAGAATAAATTGTTAGAATTTTTGAGTAATATGAACAGCTGCACATATAATTTTCAAATCTTGAAAAAAAAAATGGTTTCGAAAATGTTCAAAATGCGTCGACTTTTTGAATTTGTATCCAAAATGGCTGGCTAACAAACCTGACCTTTAATTTAGGAGACTTAAAGAGTATACCAAGGGCTAATCCAATCGGTCAAATCTTTTTAAAGTTATCGTGCTCACAGACAGACATACATACATATATAAATACAGACGGACAGATGGACAGACAGACACATTCGTAAAAACCTGTTTTTTGGGTTCAGGGGGTCTCAAAACGTGGACGTTTGACAAAAACCGGGGGGGTCAAATTTTACACAAATCTAATACCTTCTCTGGATGAGAATGTAAAAAGGGATTTCATTTATTATTCAAAACTTCTTGCATGATATGTATATCTCGTGAATATTTTCTTTAGCAAGTTTTATATTCATTTTTGTGATAAATTCTGTTTAGCTACCTTTAATAAATCTGTTGAACACTTCAGCACTTTCTACTGATAAAATATATGAGAAAAAAATTCAAAAAGATTGAAGATTAAAAAATAGATAAACAACAGAATTCGAAAACAATCCTATTTCATGGTTGCTACAGGCCAAGGAATTCTAAAAAGATATGAAAATGTCAGGAAAAACATGATAGAGTTAGGGAATTCTCGATAAACTGAAGTTGAAGTAAATTCGATTACTTTGTTAAAAAATCTACAAGTTCGTTAAAAAGTAATTATTTTTGGTAAAAGTTTCGACTTTTTTGATTGAAAATCACAACTGGTTGGTTAGCGATTCAACTATTTTGTGAAAACTGCGTCTTTTTTAGTTGCTGAATCATTATTTAGTTTAGTTAGGATTTTTTTTTCTAAATTCATCTATTTTGTTCAAACGTATTTTTGAAAATTAATTTCTTTACCTTGTTCAGTTGAAAGTTAAAATGTCTGTTTGAAAATTCATGTATTTTGATTTATCTGATTTATCTTAACTATAAACCATGAAAATTTATCTTTTTGGTTGGAAATTCATTTGTTTGCTTGAAAATTAGTTCTTTATATTGAAAATTAATTTTTTTAAACTGAAAATTCAACTATTTCATTTTTTGTCTAAAATTTATTTATTCATTTTTGATAGTTTAATCTTCTTGGTTCACAATAATTTTTTCACTCAAAATTATACTATTTTCTTTTAGGTTGAATATTTATCTCTTTAAGGTGAAAATTCAACTATTTTTTTTTGAAAATTCTTCTTTTTTAGTAGAAAAGTAATTTCATTAGTTGAAACTTCATCTTTTTGGTTAAAAATTTATTTGTATACTTGAAAATGTAACTATTCTATTTTTGGTTGAAAAAGTATATTTTTTAGTTGAAAATTCGTGCTTTTCGTGGAGAATTCATCTGTTTGGTTGAAAATTTAACTATTTCCTTGAAAAATAATTTTATTTGGTTGAAAATTATTTTTTTTGTCTGAACATTTTACTGTCCTATTTCTTGTGAAAAAAACATTCCTTTAGTTGAAACTTTAAATATTTCGTTGAAAATTGTTTTTTTCTTATAATTGATTTTTCTATGTAAAAATTTTCTGTTAAATATTCAACTATTTTCATAAAAAATTGAAATATTCGGTTGAAAACTAAGTTCTTTTCTTAAAAATTCATAATTTCTGGTTGAAAATTTGACTGTTTTGTGGAAAATTCGTCTTTTTGGCTTGAAATCAGAATCAGGGTTAAAATTTTGTTCTCTCTTCACTGAAAAATCTGATTTTGATAGAGAAATCAACTATTTTATTGAAACTTCGTCTTTCTAGGACGAATTAAACTGTTTTTTATTCAAAGTTTAATTGTCTTTTTGGTTAAAGTAGCACCTATTACGTATGTCGTTAATAATAATTCATCTTTTTTGTTTTTGGCAGATTTTTTTTTGGTTTGTTGGATTGAAAATTCATCTTTTAGTAGAAAAGTCATCTTTTTTTATTGAAAGTTAATTCTTTTTGATCGAAAATTTTACTTTTATATTTTGACAAAGAATTCGTCTTTTTTTATTAACAATTTTATTAGTTGTTTTCAAATTAATTATTTTGTTGAAAATTGAACAGATTTATCAAAAAGTCCATTCTTTTTGTTTAAAAATTCAACTATTTCGTAGAAAATTAACATTATTGTTGAAAATTCGACTTTTTTTGTAGAAAATTCTTTTTTCTTTGGTTTAAAAATTTGCTTGAAATTTTTTTTTAATCATTGACCGCATTTTTTGTGTGTGTGTACAGTTGGGAGCCTAATCTGTGCACTTGAACAATGGGGAGTATCCTATCTGTGGATCCATATTACCTAAGTTTTATTTGACCGAAAATCAAGTTGCCGAACAATCATACCAATTATCAGAATTTCTATCATACCGAATTCTCATTTGGTATAATTTTCGTATTTTCGAATTTTTATTCACCATAATATTTATTTACTTTAATTTTAATTCAATTTACTTTCTGTTTTTTCCGAATTTGTATTCGACATAAATGTCATTTTTCCTCATTTCCACATAATCTAATATTCATCTGGACGAATTTCTATTTATCATATTTTACATTTATCTGAATTATCATTTGTCATAAATTTAATTTTCCCTAATTTTCATTTATCCGAATGCCCATAGATATCCGAACTGTCATGGGCCATAATTTCCATGTCACAGAAATTTCATTTGTCCTACCAGACTTCCGTTCAATTTCGAAGTAGTTGTTTCCTATCTAGATGTATTTAGTCTGGCCGGTAAGTCAGGTGAAGATGTCGTTGTAAAACACTTCCTACGATACCAAATACATTAGGCGCGAAATTAAAATGAGGTCTTTGTTTAAAAATGCATAATCAAAAATGCGTAGTTTAATTTTTATTTGATCTTATTATGTACGCAATATTATTTGATGTTATTATCAGAAACAAGGGAAGAAATGGGTTATAGGTGTTCTGTAAATAAGTAACATTATTCTTCAATTACATTTGCGAATAATTTATTGGAAACCAATCACAAAAGGCATTATTTTTAAAAATGGTCATTTTTTAATTTGATATAATTTTAGTACTGAAGGCGCAACTTGCAATTCTTATTTACTCACAATATTATGGGGCGTATTTTATTCCTTGAGAGATTCTCCAGAAATCTCATTGGTACATTTTTATTAAAGAAATTTTATTCGAGAAAAGTATTTTTTGTAAAACGAGCAATTTTATAAGCCCTAAATAAAACTTGAACCGAAGAGACTTGTAGAGAATTCCCACCATGGAGCGCTCTGGCCAATCATAGGCATCGTAGGGAATCTATACAAGAACAACGTAACCTGAAACTTCAGTTTCAGGTCAGCCCTGAAGAAGTGAACTGCAATGTTCACGAAACGTCGGCAAGTTTCGTAGTTTTACACACGATTGAAACCCGAAAAAGCTTTAAATTTAAATTTATCATCATATCAGTCTTTTCAGAGTACCTATTTTCCGCCGCGACTAAGATGTCAAAGTCCTCTTTTAAAAAGGCAAAGATATTAAGGTCTTTCATATATAAAAGATTTTATTATTTATTCTTTTATATAAATGTCTCAGGCTTAAGATGGTTACAGCAGAATATGTCGAAGGCATTTTTGGTTAGAGTTGGATTTTTTTCTAATAGTCTGCACGAGGCTGTCCCGGTATACATCACCAGTCACGGACGCATTTTTGTGATGCAATCAAGTGATCTGATAAGAGCAGTGTGCCCAATTTGATATATTGGGCAGAGCCTGGTTTTTACCCCATCATTCACGGACTGGGTTGCAGCCAAGTGCATGATGGGGGTACCTACAGCCTAAGGTGGGATCCGCACTATTAGAACCTTTATAAAGGTACATAGAAAACTTTCCAGAGGTACCGGCTCAGAGATCGAACCCCGGACCTCTAACGTGAAGTCCGAGCGCCTGACCATCTGAGTCACCAAGTACAATGTATTATTTATTATTATTTTAGGTTATATTTTATTTATTATTATTAGTATTTTATTTCAAACTTGTTCTCGGGTGAACCCGGTTTTTCATCACAGCCACGGACTAAGTCAAGTGACTGATGAGATGAGGATGTTATAAGTTATTTTGATACGATGTTTTAAATCTTTTTCGATAATGTTGTAGGAACGAAATTAGGAGCATGGTGTAGTTTACAGTTTGTCTTTTACCACTGTTAGCCTTAAACAGTGGCCGCGATTGTTGGAGGTGACAACAGTCGCCTCTGGATGCTTTCTTAGAACTACCATGTATTACTGCATAGGTTTTTAGTCGTTTGCTTCCTGATGGTCTAGGAAGTTTCTTACAATGCGACAGGTGCTTAATAAAACCGCCTTCTGAGCTGCTGTAAGTACCCTACTGACTCCCAAATGCTGAAGATATTCAATGCATCTTGCATGCACATTGCCTGTAGCCAAAGTCATAACGGGATGAATAGATGCATGTTTCACATTTCTCCATATTATTTTTACTTCATGCCTTAGCTCGCTATACTTATGGATCTTAGTTGTATAGGCTGCGTGCGAATGTCGGTTAAGTGGCCAAGCAATTTCTCGCAATGTGCTCGCATCATGATGTCGGGTCGATTGGCTCAGATGTAATGATCCGCTTGGATAGTAACATCCCCATATAAGATATAATCTTCGTTTTCTAAAAGGGGCATTAGAATGTATCTACAGAAAGGCATCCATTCTGTTAAGAGTCCTAGGTTTAGAGCAAGTTGTTCATGTATAATGCCCGCCACATCATTAACTCTGAGCGTATATTCTCTTTGAGCCATTACGCAACAACCATCAGTAATGTGCTCGATGGATTCGTTGGTATCTCCACATAATCGGCACCGGTCAACCACGTCTTGGTGCAACTCGTGTTTGCGATAATTTCTGGTGTTGATTACCGTATCCTGTATCGCAATGATGAATTCTTTCGTTTCTGGATACAGGACGCCCTTTATCAGCGAAATATTGGATACCTCACTATGGTTTTTACTCTGATATTCAAGGCCTCCTCAGACGACAAATTCAAGGGCTTCTTGACATCTACAACGCCCCTGCCCCCTATATGTCATAGTAGAACTACCCTTTAATCGCCGAATTACTATGGTGCATTCGGTGCTTCATCATTTCTACACGGTCGGTTCTGTTTAAGCTTTCAAGGGCGGTGTTAGACCATTTGATGAGCCCAAAGGAGTGGGTGAGGATAGAGATGGCATAGGTGTTGATTGCCCTGATCTTGTTTTCTGAATTCAGAGAACTCTTCAGAATCAATCTGAGTCTTGTGGTGAAGGCAGTCGTTAGTCTTTTCTTAACTATCATATGCTGAATACCCTTAGATTCGAGAATACCCAGATATTTATGTGACTCGCCTTCAGCCATTGCCATGAGACATTCTATGTAGTGTTTTGCTCAATGCTTTCAACGCTGAAGAGAACCATAGCGCACTGAAGGAGTCTCCGTGAAATATACCCGTCATAATGTGTATTGATCTAAAAATCCTTGGATTTCCATGATCAAAATACTTGATTCTTGTATCCCAAAGCATCATCGCACGAATTCGGAAGACAATGATGCGTAGGCAGATTTTGTAACTTGTACAGATTTCAAGCAAATAGTCATGCGCTACGAAAGGAAACGCTTGCTTGTATTCAATGTATACCATGTGCAAGTTCCTTTGATGTTTAGGAGCTTGATTCATGGTAACAGTGTCTATGGTGACTAGATCTTTACTGCCTCGCGAGTTTTTACAAAATCCTTTTTCTTCTGTAAGGATGCAATTGTCGTCGCAGAGAGAATATACCTTATCCGCAATGATAGCTGTAAGACATTTATATATTGTTGGAAGACAGGCTATCGATCGAAATTCAGATAGATTTTGAGCGTCTGGTTTTTTAGGTAACATATACGTAGTACCCTGGAGCATAAAGCCTGGCATCAGATCTGGGTATTCGATGATCTTCTGAAAACACCTTGCCAACGCAGGATAAACACTTGTGAGGTCATTGTACCAGAAGTTGTGCACCATGTCTAGACATGTATCTTTCTAGTTACTTGCCCTTTTCAAAACCTCAGTTCACGATAGAACCTTCTTTCATCTTCCTGAAATGTTAGATTTTGTTGCCTTCTTGCACTACTTTTCTTGTATCGACGCAGTCTAGCAGTAAGAAATATCAAGTCGCTGCCGTTGGGAGTCTATAATCTCATCCAATATTACTGGTGCCAATGTTTCGATGTACCGAGGGTGGATGATTTTATTAACATGGTGTATCAGCTTTCTGGTTCTATTTCTTTTCTTATATTGAGTTAATCGACCCAATTTGCACGTTACTTTGCTGTCATCCATATCCAATCTGATCTTCCATGGTGGATCTCGATCCCTTCCTTGGGCAAAGACTGCATTTGTAGGCCTGGTTCTGCAGCCCAACGTTCTAAGGGTTGCTACATCCACACAATACACAAGAGTTTGTACCTCTAACGCAGTTAGTGTTACGTTCAAGTGCATAGGTAAAACCTTGCTGTTCAGGTGTCCTATTAGTGCACGCAGATCCGTTGTGATGTTCATCTTCAGCAGAGAATGCCTTTGTTTTGGTCTCTAATAAAGCATGACCAAAATTCCTTTCAAGGTGCTCTAGTTTTTCTGGAATTTCGATGTATGCATCAACGTTATTAATGTCCGGATGTGGTTCTAGTGGATCCGGTACTTGATGTACATTGCCCTCAGCACCTATGCCTTCAGCTTCAATCAGTTCTTCGTTGTCAACATCTTCCAAGGGTAGTTCATCAATAGGAAGCTGCTGTTCCACTTCTATTTTCATAGCAGCTATTTCAACAGCCAAAAGCAATCTGTTCACAGATATTTAGCGTTTTTGGTCTGCTAGATTCTGCTCATTTATTCTTGTGGCTGGCTCTGGGTGCTTTAGTAAGAAGAGTCGATGATATTCTCTCCTCACAATTTTCCCACCTTTCTCTGCTAAAAAATAAAGACGCGTAACATGTCTGTTTATATGGTATGTCTATTTTAACTGCCTTCTTGGTTGCTGAACTTCTGCTCCTGCCTCTGGTTGTATTAGGTCATCTACCTCTGGAGGATGTGGTGGTACTAGATCATCAGCAGGTTGAGGAAGAAAATCAATTGCCGCTGATTGATCGTGTGACGCGGCTTTTTTCAACAGATGTTCATTGCCGTCGTTTTTCCACGTCAAATCAACCTCTTGTTTAATCTCCATTGCTCGGTCAAAAGCATCCTCAGCAGACACAGTGGATGTTCCACTGCTTACAGTTTGTCGCAGATGTTCTTGGAGGCCAGCTGTTCGATTAGTGAGATCTGCCTGACAACCTCGCAGCTCACCACCACCACCGTTTCGCATGCTGTGCCCCCAGCGGTGGCTCCAGAGGTACTTCGGCGATCCTCGGGAAGCGATAAGCGTTTCAAAATCTTTAATATGCTCTCCATGATAATTTATGGATTTTAGTGTTCCTCTTAATCCCTTTCCTCTTCGAACTCTACCTGTTAGGCATAGGAAACCCTGTCAGTAGCAGCGCTACCACCAACATAGCCGACAAAGTCATAAGAGGAAAGCTCAAGTCCTACCGCGACGCAAACGCGAGAACACCTTCGATAGGGTTACTATTATTATTATTATATTATTTTTTCACTAGTTTCTCGGGTAAACCCGATTTTTCATCATCAGCCACGGACTAAGTCAAGTGCCTAATGAGATGAGGATGTTATAAATTAATTTTTGATAGCCGCACAAAATGAGCGTGTTCTACTGCTTGCGGATTGACCGTAACATCTCTCTTTTCGAGTTTATTATTGGGTTTTATTATGTGGGCGCCTCAAAAATATGATGTTTTTTGAACAGAAGAATATTTTATAATTTATAGAATGCGAAAGAAATGTGAAAAGAAATTGGAGAACACTATATTACTTTACCGGTATTACTAATAGTACAAGTGTAAATCGTGGACATTCTTTTCACTCTTTCCATTGCAATATAAAATACATTTATGTTTAAATCATTTTCTCTTTCAGGGGCGCCTTTACATGGCAACCAATGGGAGCGCAACTAGGAAACCATGGATGTGCCCCCATGCCAGTCCGCCACTGGAAGCTTGTACATTGTTTTTGAATCGATGCGTATTTATCGATTGTCAATTGGTATTGAAGTGACGGAATATGGTTTATTTTAACAGGATCTAATAAGTATTTCAACTTTAAAGCTTTGTTTGTACGCTAAAATCTATTCGATATAATGCAGACCTTCTATATCTGTGTAAGTCTTAAAGAATCATAAGCAGTCAATGATATCCAGAATGGCAGTAGTAATTGTAGAATTTAATAAGAAATTAAATAGGAAATACAATAAATGTTTTAACCTGACTTTTCCCTTTGTGTAGAGAATATTCTCCTTGTGGGACGACTTGCTTAACGAGTTCAAATAAGTCAGTAGCGCAGACATCGGTGGGCAGTTTAAGGAATCGTGGATACCCAAAGAGTATCAGCGATTTTTGATCAGGACCTATCTGCTTGTTAATCGTGTCATGCCTTAACAATATTGGAACGTTTACTAACTTAACGTAAGAAAATAAACCTTCGAGTTTAGTGAAGGATGATGCCGTCACTTTACAATCGCACAGAGGACATAAATGAAACTTCGGATCTTTCTTGAAGTAATTCTGTTGAAAAAGAAAGAATATAAAGAACAAAATAAAATTCTACTCGTACCTTAAAAATTAATACATATTTAGATACGTTCGTGATAATTATTAAAAAAATTTTATATGAGGACAATTTAAACAAATTTCTTTAAAATGTCACTCTTTTTCGTTTGGCGAAATACTGCTTTAAAGAATACAGTAATTCAGAATCTGATATTATACGAGTTAATTCCGACTCGATTTTAATTCGAATCCGTTTATAATCTCAAAGCTATAATTTTCTGTATTTACTATATTTTCTTACCGACGATAATGATTTATAATTCAAATATTTGTATATTGATTCGCAGAAAAGAGCGAAATAAATCAATAATTTACCCTCATACAAATATCGCTCATGAAAAAATGGCAATCATTGAGATCGTGCGCCGTCCGTTCATTATCGCATTCGCGTAGGCATTCTACACATTTATAGCCACTGGGTGGACTTTTTATCTCGAAAGCGAACAGAGATGTCCTATAAAGTCCATAATCAATAGCAATCTTCTGCAACTGTGCATCGTCCTTCTAAATAAAAATTGATAAATCGTGTTACTAAAAATAGCTACTTAAAGTCCTTTATATTATTGGATTAAAAATTCAAATCAGATCATATCATTGGAGCTTCCTTTAGGAAATTTAATATACATGATACTAACGAGTACGGCGACTATCCGATTGTCACGTACAGCGGCTATGGCGATTCGGGATAAGACCAGACTTTCCTTTTGAAGAGTCTTCAATATTAATTCTTTTAAATCTCTAATTTTCTTCGTCTGATCCATCGATACAATGATTGTAATAAGCGGTTCAACATTGTTGCAAGGAACATAAATAAGTCTCCACTGTACCTCGTCGTCCTTCATAGTGTTCATCGAAACGATATATTTTCAGACGGTACATACGATCTGGTAAATCAACCACATATATAATAAATGCGAAATTCCATGTCAAATCATCTAAAGAATTTCAGCTTTGTTAGTAATTTTGATGAAAATTGAAGGGCCGGCTGCATTACCCACCTTAGCACTCGAACACGCGGAAAAGTATTGTTGAGCAAATTTTGAAAATTGTTCAAATTTAAGTTTTGACAGTCCATACTTGTAGAGAATTTTATTGTGCATATTTTTTGTATTGCAACCAAATTCGAAGGTTGTTTCGTTTCTCTGTTATTTAAGGAAAGCGGTACTTTTCACCGAAAAGAAACTCAATACCTTATTGCGTTCAACTCGTCAGATCTCGAAATCTTCGATGCATATGTACAAAGGAAAAATTTGTGTCAGGAAGTTTCGAATTCTGACAACTTCCGGTGAGAAAAATGTTCCTCAGGAATCGATGAAGTTTTTCCAAAAAGTTTTAGATCTTTAGTCATCAGGGGAAAAAAGTGAGGGCGATGTGAAAATTATGTACGGCGTGCAGCGCTCGACTCGGATCGCGAAAACATAGCGCGGCGGCGTATAATTCACTACAGAGATGTTGATATTCTCTGCTTATTTTGATTTTATCATTGAGAAATCCTGAGTGTTCTTTCACTTACAGAATACTGACTCGAAAAGTTTCTAGGAGAACAGTTTGTTGATAAACAACACTTTTAAACTTCTTTGTCCGTACGAAAAAAACGGTCCATTTGTTTACACTCGTGTCGGATGAGATTTATACTTGCTATATTCACATACTTCTGATAATGAATTGAGTATTTTAATCAATAAAGAATGTGCTTCAATATTTCTGGCATGTCAAGGATAAATCCTCTCATTGCAAAAATTAAAATAAGCAGTGAGCGTCACCAGCAATATCTCTAGTTTTACGGTTATAGGTACGCCAAGCCGCCGCGCTATGTTTTCAAGATCAGATTCGAGCGCAGCGCGCCATACATAATTTTCACATCGCTCTCACTTATTTCCCCTAATGAATAAAGATCTAAAACTTTTTGGAAAATCTTCTTTGATCCCTAAGGAACATTTTTCTCAGTGGAAGTTATCGGAATTCAAAACTTCCTCACAAACCTTTTTTGTATCTTTAATTGGAGTTTTCGAATTTTCAAACAAAAAGATGAATTTGCAACCACAAAGATTGGTTTTCTACAAAAAAGAATTTTCCTCAAAGTATAAAAATATTCCACCAAATAGTTCAATTTTTAAATTTTAAAAATCAATGATCAACCAAATAGTACTTCAATAACTTCTATTTGTGCACGGCTTCGTATGGGTACCCTCTCACGATGCAGAATAAATAATTGTACAACTCCAAATATTTTCATGCAACTTTTGAAAAAACCTCTCAATATTTCGGCGCGTAAAAATTTTCATAGAAATACATAGTAAATGATCTCGACTCGAGAAGAGTCCACAAAATTTGATTATGCAAAAGAGATTATCAAAGTACAGTGAAGTCTCGCCTATTTCCCTGACCTTGAAACGAAATGATTCTTTTATTTCCACGCTGGAGGGAGCCTCACCTTTACCGCGAGTGGGCAAAATATTTGGGTCAAGCGACATTCATTGGCTGTCCCGTTCTTGTATCGATGCGCCGCCTGTACGCAACTTTTTCAAGCGAAAAGCGCGGGTGATTTGAAATCAATATTAAATACTATCAATAAAAATACAAATAAATACACCCGACATTCCTGGAACTGCTGGCCCAGGCAGTTTCTCAGCTCAAGGGGTGAGAGATGGTTGCGACTCTCACTTTGTAGGGTCGCCGTGTGCGAGTACTCAGTCGAGTATATTGCGCAATATTATGGTAACAGTTCAGGCGAGTCGATATCCGGCTTATTGCGCAGTTGAAAAAGTCGCGGCCCGTTAGTCTGCATGCATGCATCAGTGTTTTCAAGTGTCTTTAAAGTGTTTTTTTCCGTACGACAATTTGCCAACTAAAAATCAATATTATAGATTCAAAAAACGACGCAAACATTTCGCGGAATAGTGAGTTTTGCAGCATGACGTACCGCGACGATATTGTAGACTAGGTGGAGGAAATGTCTCCGAAACGTGAAGGTAAGTTATAAAGGTCTGCATAGTAATATTTTCAAGTGTAGAATGCATTTGCGCAATTCTGTTTTTTCATCCTTTTATCGGTTGAAGACCTTTCAGTTTCACGAAATACAAGCATCTGTCCGAAATTTGAGTTTAGAGTACCACTAACCTAACATTTAGGATATTTTATTTTATTTCGTGAAATTGAAAGGTCGTGAATCGACAAAAGAATGGAACATGACTTAGAAAATAGATTCTACACTTGAGAAATATTACTATTTGTACATTTATGACTTTTACCTTTATAATATTTTCTTGAAACGTCGTGAGACGTATTCCCATGACGTCATGAAAAAATACTCAATTCAAGGCCTCTCGTTCTTCGGGCCTCTTTTTTTAATTGGGCACCCAAAGGGGAGGAGAATATACCGGGACCGTGGTGCGAGTTGCCGGAATTGCGCAAATGGGAATAACCGTCTACAGCCGACGGAAAATAAAGGTGACAGGAAATATTTTTTTATTTAATATTTTATACTGGTATAAATTTAAATTTATACTTATCTAACTCCTCAAAGTCGTCTTGAGTCATCGGGACACTGAATTACACTTCAAAAAGCACTGCAGTGTTTTGTTTTGAAAATAGAGAATGTCTGTACTGTTTGGATTCCTAATATTGCACTGTTCATAGACAATATTATTATTAATATAACAATATAAACTTAGAATATAAATTAAGAAAATATTAAAATTTCTTAATTAAGACTCAAAAACTAGCAGAAGTTATTAAAAAAAGTATTATTAAGTTATTTTTTCCTTGTAACTCATTGCTATACTCATTGAATTAGTAAGTTAGTAATACTAAGCAGATTATTAGAATGTCCCTCTTTTTTCATTTAGTAACATGAATATTACTATTTCATTTAGTGGAAACTGACAAAATTACAAATTTATTAGTCAGGCACAATGCTACTAATTGCATTAGTAAAATTTGTACTAATTTGGATGTAGAGATTAGAATTTGCAGTTGTAGAAAACATTGTTAGAAATGGACAGTAACATTGTTTCCTTCACTGAAATTAATCATTTTGGATAAATTTCTGTTGTTAGAAATTAAACTATTTTTATAAATATTTAACTTTTTCATAGAAAATTAACTTTTTGGTTAAAAATCAAATTTTCGGGATGGAAATTCAAAAAATTTTGTTGGGAATTAATGTATTTTAATGAAAATTCAAATTTTTTAGTAGAACATTAATCTTTTTGCTGAAAAATTCATCTTTTTGGTCCAAAATTTAACTGTTTGGTTAAAAATTAATCTTTTTTTGTTGAAAATTCAACTAGATGGTTAAAAGTAGAACTATATTATTGAAAATTAATCTTCCCTGTTAAAAAATCCACTTTTCAGTTGAACTCAGGTTGAAAATTCATGTTTGTTAAGATTCATCATTTTAGTTGAAAATTCATTTATTTTATTGAAAATGTAACTATTTTGTTGAAAATTGTTTTTTTTATGAATAATTTTTTTAACTGACAATATAACTATTTGATTTTCGGTTGAAAATTAATACTTTTATTCAAATTGATCTTTTGAGGTTGAAAATTCATGTATTTTCTTAAAAATCGTCTTTTTTGTCAAAACTTAATATTCTTGGTTGAAAATGCATCCTTTTTGGTTAAAAATGCAACTGTTTGGATCTTAATTAATCTGATTTGGTTAAAGAGTCGAAAATTTGGTAAAAACCCAAACTATTTGGTTGAAAATTAATTTTTTTTGTTAAAAATTCATATATTTGGGTTGATAATTCTACCGTTAAAAATTGATCTATTTTGTTGAAAATGTAACTAAGGTAAGAGCACCAATTCTTGGCACCACCCACTTGTTGGCACCCTTCTCTCATTTCTGAGATAATAAATTTTTTTAGTATGTTTTGCTTCAATTAAATAATTTATGCTATCATTTTTACATATAACGCATATGTTAATTATCTAGTGCAATCAAATATTTATCTAAAATAAAACTAATTCACTTCGGTTTTTAGTATGCCAATAATTGAGCTGAATTGACAAGAATTGGTGCACTTACCATATTCTGTTGAAAATTCTTTTTTTTTTATTAGGAATAATTTTTTTAACTAAAGATATAACTATTCGATGTTCCGTCAAAAAATCATATATTTTGTTAAAAATCGTATTTATGGTCAACAATTAATATTCTTAGTTGAAAATTCATCATTTTTAGTTCAAAATGCAACTGCTTGGGCCTTAATTAATCTGGTTCGGTTAAAGAGTCAAAAATTGGGTAGAAAATTAATTTTTTTTGTTAAAAATGCATATTTTTGGTTCAAATTCAAATAGTTAGTTAAAAATGAAACTATTTTAAAGAAAATTTTTGACTAAATACTTGGTAGAAAGTTAAACTGGTTTGTTAACAATTCTCATTCTTTCAATATTCACCTCCTTGGTTGGAAATTTAACTATTCAACTTTTAGAAAATTAACTTTCCGGGTTAAAATATAACTTTTTCGGTTGAACTCATTGGTTGCAAATTCATTTTTTTCATATTCATAATTTTATTTAAAAACTCATCTGTTTCCTTGAAAATGTAACTACATATTTTTTTGGAATTTTTTTTTTAAGATTAATTTTTTTAACTAACAATGTGACTATGCCATTTTTGGTTGAAAATTGATATTTTTTATTGAAAATTGATCTGTTATAGTTAAAAAATCGTGTATGTTGTTTAAATTCAACTATGTGGTTAAAAATTAAACTATTTTTATACAAATTAAACTTTTTGATTGAAAATGATATTTTTTATTAAAAAATCATATTTTTGGTTTGATAATTCAACCTTTTTGTGGATAATAATTCGTCCTTTTGGCTTTGAAATTCAACCATTTTTTTGAAAATTCGTATTTTTGGTAGAACATTAATCGTATTTTTGGAAAACTCATCGTTTAGTTGAAAATTTAACTATTTGCTTGAAAAATTATCTTGTTTTTGTTGAAAATTCAACTACTTGGTTGAAAGTTGAACTAGTTTCATGAAAATTCATTCTTTCAAGATTCACCTCGTTGGTTAAAAATTTAACTTTTTTCTGTTAAAAATCATTTTTTTATATTAATTTTTCATCTGAAAATTGCACTACTTCATTTTTGGTTTGAAATTTATCCTTTATAAGTTGAAAATTCAATTATTTGGTAGAAAGTTCATCTTTTTGGTTAGAAAATGAATCTTTTCTGTTGGAAATTCAATATGTATTTCGACTTGAAATCTTAGTAACTTAAAGTGTTTCATATTGCATAAAATATGATATTTACATTGATTTTGTTTGAAAGAATTTATTCCTCCACCCTATCTTATTCTTATCCTATCTTTATCCCGATTTTTTTTTAAAATCGCCTTTTTCCCGAGGGTTTAATAAAATTTTGGTGTAAGGCAAAACTACGGTTTGTCAGCAAGGAGGGGGGGGGGGGTGAAAATAGCCTAAAAATGGTAACGAAGTTTATGGACGTCTCTAAGAGTTAACCTTGAATAGCTCAATTTATTTATTAAAGAATTCTTCGTAATTCTATTCGATAGGTTTTTATGCAAATTATTTTATTCAACTTGCATTTTAAATGCACTGGAACTTGAATTTTTGTTATGGCTTTGGACAGAAAGCCAGGTACACCGAACGTAAACATCGGGGCCGGATAACGATTTCTGTGAGATTTGGACGGATGACGTAACCTGATGAACCTAACGCGCGGAGAGTGTGGCCCTCAAACCATTTGTTACGCTTGACTGAGCAGCTCCTGCCGGGCTCCCCGCCTCAAGAAACCGCCGCGGCATTAATTCTCGGAACGCACAAATTCAGTTTGCTGAAATCCAAGTTCGAGTTTACTTTTTCTGTTTGTTTCTAAACTTCATTACTTATAAACGGTTTTTTTTTCTCACTTTTTATATCAAGTCAAAAATTAAGTAATTTTGTCAACTGTTTCAAAATTTTAAAACCATACTTTACAATTTACTGTTTCATAAATTATGACAATAAATTGATCGTATTATACCAGTTTAATAAAACTGACAGTGAAGATAACTGGAAATTAGTGAATTTTATTGTTTTAGTACTTATTTTAAAATTGTTAAATCCCGATACAACTTATTTTGTACATTTTTTTTCTCTAAGACTGAAATCATGTTCCGAATTGGGGTACTTTTTCAATCAAAATTAAAATCTATAATTAGTTGCTACACAATTAAAATAATTCTTTAAATTTTCTCTAAAATCATAATTTCAAAAAAATTTATAATAGAATGCTCTAAAATTCGGAAAAACAATTCAATCACGACGTTATAGGAATAAAGTAATCTTCGCATTGAAACTGAATAAAAAATGGTGAAATTTCAATAAAATTTCACAAAAATTAAATGCAATTTCTTGTGAAACTTTCCACACCCTAAATTTTATTCCTAGAAAGTTTCTCCAAAAAGATGAAGGAAATTCTCATACTCAGCAATTTTCTCGGATTCTTAAAATATTGTCAATAAATTTGAGAGAAAAGTTTTATAACAAAAAATTGAAAAGTTCTTACAAATGAGAGAAAATATTTTTTTCAATTCATGTTTTTTCTACGATATTTTCTTTCAATTAAATTTCAGTTAAATAAAATGTCAAAAATTTTTATTTAAATTGTACCAATTTTCCGCAATGCTGTACAAATTTGAAATCAATTCTATAAAAATTGCACAGAAGTTTCCTTGCGATATTACTTATATGAATGGATTTTTCTATAAAAATCACGTGGAAAAAAGTAGGTTTTGCGTTTATCTGTGTAAAAAGCAAATTTGTTAACAAATTTTTTTTTAACTCACTAATAAATACTTGCTGCAATATAGCTATTTTATATATATTTTTTTCACCTAAAACTCATCGAACTTAAGTCCTATTTCTTTGAAAAGACAATTTATTTAAGATCTAATAAATATGGGAATCAACTGCAACAAAATAAATAAATGGCAATAACTAACTTAAGGTTTTGTAAAATAAAATTTAGGGCCAGTGACTCCAATTTGTAAGATTTAGCTTTTACAGGAATTTGGGTAATTAAACTTTCTCACCAGGAAGTTGATAGCAGTTAATTGCAGCCAAGAGAGAAACTTACCTAAAAGAAAAAAATATATTTATTACAATTTATTACATAAGTTTCACATGATGAAAGAGATAACTACATTAAAATAAGACTATAATACGAAACAAATCCTATACAAAATCAGTAACCCAAGTAACTTTCGGTTTGAAACGTCACACCTAAATTCGGGGCCAAAAGTTGAGGCCCCTCACTTCTTTTGATTGCAACTCGCTCAAAAAAATCTCTTAATTGTTTAATGAAAATCTTCTAAAAGCTTAGAATATTCCGAATTCAACGATATGATCACTTTCATCCTAAGAAATTGTTGTCAATAGTTAGAGGGCAAAACATCCCAAAAACATGGGTTTCCGGCCTTCTTTTTCAAGCGTCAACTTTTACTTGTTCCCTGAAAGCGGTCGACATTAGAAAAAATTTGAAAAAACTCACAGATATTCTTTTAACATTCTTTAATGCAGACGATTTTTCAAAATTTTGAAATATTCAATAACTTACTTTTTACGTGGATTTATTTACAAATATTTTATGTTGAGAACGAATTAAGGTAAGAAGCCGTTTAGTTGTTCCAAATGTGCAGTTTTGTGATGTGAATGCAGTGAAATAATTAAATTTATGATAAAATCATTGTTACACAAGAAGTCCCGCTGTGCAATATAAATTATTCGAAAATAAATCCGCGTAAAAAGTGAGTTATTGAATATTTCAAAATGTTGAAAAAAGTATTGCATTAAAGAATGTTGAAAGAATATGTGTGCATTTTTTCAGATTTTTCCTAACGGCGACCGCTTTCTGGAAGCAGGTGAAAGTCGACGCTTAAAAACGGAGGCCGAAAACCCCTGTTTTTTATGTTTTGCCCTTTAACTATATTGACAACATTTTTTTGGAATAAAAGTGATCATATCGTTCAATTCGGAAGACTTTAAGCTTTCAAAGGCTTTTTATTAAACAATTCTCTGGTATTTTTTTTCTTTAACTAGCCGTAATTCAGCTAATTCCTAGAATTTGTCGATAAAATGTACAGAAAATATTGGATCTTCTCAAACTGGTAGAGTAAATAACATGAACATTTTTGTGAAAAAAAAATTATGAATTTCCATCTGAGATATTGCAAAAATCATGCATTCATATCTTCAAGGAAAAAATATGTTTTCTGTGGAAATTATTTAAAATAAAAAAGGAGTAATTGAAAAGATATTTTCAGTTTATTCTTCGAAACAAATTGAACCTATTCATTCAGACATATTCAAATTGTGTATTTGTTTACAACAATTGTTAAAATAATCGACAAAGAGAAATATGCACTGTTAAACATTTTATTGCAACTTGTGATGTTTTTCCATAAATTTGATTTATTTATTTTCAATGTTATTTGTTACGATTTAAACGAAAAATATGCATCTTAACGTAAGGTGGTTTTAAGCAAAGTAGATATAATTTAGGGGACAAATTTTCTTTAATAAAATGTCATTGTAGTTTGTATCCCTTTTGCAAAAAGTTAACTTGTTTATTTTCAGTATATTTTTATAACGAGAGTTCATAACAAATTTGTAGATCCTTTTTGGGTGAAAAACTTTTGTCTTTTCATTTTTTTTGGTCTCTTGTGTTGTTTTTAAAAAAAAAATTGTTTTATTTCTTACCCTAAGAAGTCACACGGGGTGAAATTCACCCAACAAAATTTTCGAGCTCCTCATAGAGGAGATAGTTACCTTAACATCACCGATTATGTTTAAATATTTAAACAATTAATATCGGCTACAAAAACTGAATAATCATCTTTTGCAATGCTTAAATAATACCCAGCAATTTTCTTAGATTTTTAGGACTCATTAGGACCTTGTGTGGCTATTATGCGATTCGACTAAGGTTTGAATAATCAGGGTTAATGTTATTTTTTACGATTAAAACAGAAACTACGCGTCCTATCAAAAAATTATTGATGACAAATTTGGATGAGTTTTCACTCTTTTTTGTAAGAGTAACTTTTGTCTATTCATTTTTTTCATAGCTTGTGTCGTTTGTCTAAGATTTATATATATTTTTTAATGTGGTTTTTTTACGGATAAAACAAAAACTACGCATCCTATCAAAAAATAATTAATAATAAAATTTGTAGCTCTTTTTTGCGTGAACAACTTTTGTATTATTTTTTTTTCGCAGCTTGTGTCCTTTGTCCAAAAATTTTATTTTATTTATTTTTAATGTTGTTTTTTAAGAATAAAACAAAAACTACGTGTCCCATAAAAATAAAATGCAACGTTTTTCTTTCCTCGGCATTTTTTCATATCGTGTGTCGTTTGTTTTTTGGAATTTTGTAAATGCTATAACTCCGGTAATTTTTTTTTACCCAAAAAAAAAAAAGTCATCAAGATAAATTGTTCATCTTTTTGAGTACTACTAATAAACGTACATAGAATTTTTAAATCTTGAAAAAAAGTGGTTCAAAAAATTTTGAAAATGCGCTCACTTTTTAAATTTTCATGCAAAATGGCTCGCTAACGAAGATGACTTTCATTTTAGGACACTTGAAGAGTTTACCAAAGCCCAATCCAATCTATCAATTCTTTCGAAAGTTATCGTACTTACAGACAGACAGACATACGTACAGACATACGGACATACAGACATACAGAGAGACACTCGCAAAAACCTGTTTTTCGGGTTCAGCGGGTCTCCAAACGTGGACATTTGACAAAATGGGGGGGGGGGGCAAATTTTACACAAATCTAATACCTTCTCTGATGAGAATGTAAAAATGTATTTGTTATTAAACAGCAAATGTTGCTTTCATTGAAATCATTTATTAGTAGTTAGTTTCTCGTTATATGTGCAAGCCTTATAGTAATTAAAAAAAAACAAAAAAAACAATAAAATTTGATGAGAATTGAACTGTCGAGCGATTATTGTCTGAAATAGTGATTTTTGGCACACGGAATTATAAAAATTATAGAATATTTGTACTCGCATCCACCTCGTATCGATTTCCCTATTCTTTTTTTTTTAATTCGTGTTTTTTGGATAAACATTAATCTTCTTGGTTGAAAAGTTAACTATTTGGTTAAAAATTCATCTTTTTTGCGTTAAAAATTAATTTTTTTATCTGTAATTTCAACTCACCCATTTTTTTATTGAAATTCAACTATTTGGTATAAAATTTATGTTTGTCGTTGACAATTTGTCTTTCTGGATAGAAAATTAATCTTGTTTGTTAAAAATTCATCTTTTTTGGTTGAGTTCAACGGGTTGAAAATTAATTTTTTTGTTAAAAATTAATTTTTTAAACTGAAAATATAACGATTTAATGTTTGGTTGAAAACTTATCTTTTTAGTGTAAAATTCAACTATTTGGTTGAAAATTCATGATTTCCGGTTTAAGAGTCAACACTTTGTAACATATTCGATTTTTTCGCTTGAAAACTTAACTCTTTTTTCAAACTTTATCTTTTTGCTTATAAAATTAATCGTATTTGTTAAAAATGCATCAATTAGGTTGTTTTTTGGTTGAAAAGTAAATTTTTCAATTTAAAATTGAACCATTCCATTTTTGGTTGAAAATGTATCTCTTTTAGTTTTAAAATTCAACTATCCTATCTTTGAAAGTTGGTACAGGGCGTTACCGTTGAATTTAAGCGTAAGATTAGTTGATTCATAAGGCGATCTCATCGACGATGGGCGGATCTGTGTTTATTTGAACTCGAGATGCTTGTTTTCATAAGAAGCTTAGGGGAAGTATATGCATTTATACTTCAGTATATATACGATTCCTTTGATTCATTTTTTAACATTTTAAATATTTTATTCTTATTTTGAAAAATTCATTTCAATTTAACGTTTTAGACATAGTTCATTTACATTTCAAAATGTTTGAAATTTTCTACATTTTGAGTACAGTTTATATTTTTTAATTAGAGCTTTTAACATTTCGGAAAATTTGCGTTTGGATTTTTTATAATAAATTTTGTACTTAAAAACCAATTTTACATTTTTGTTTAAATTTTCAGAAGTACCTTTTTTCAATTTTCAGATTTATCAAAAAAAGGTTTGACATCTATGCTGAAACTATCTGTAAATAATTTCCAGTCGTTAAGAATGATTAAAACAATTGTTTATTACGTTACAAAGAATTTATTGAACAAAAGTTCTTTTCAGGATTGGGAATATTTAGCTCATTGAAATCCAGAGCTTTGGTATGGAATGTGTGAGAAATAAAAGTTTTATCACTGTTACTTGAAAGAAGATGCTATTTGGCAATTTTAAAAAAATCACAGTTTGGCTATTTATTAACGAACAGGCTTAATATTTTTAACGGAATAAACTAAGAATGCTTTTCCGGTGACTGTTTGATATTATACTTTTCAAATTTATAAGAATTAATAATTTGTTAAACCATTTTTATTAAAAAATTCAGAGTTTGTCTATTTTTCAACGAATAGGCTCAATTAAAAAAAAATTAACTAAGAATATCTTTGCGATGACTCTTTTCTATGGTGATTTGAAAATTTCCAAGAGTTATTATTTCAACAATTTTTATAAACAAATTCATAGATTGTCTATTTTTCAACAAATAGGATTAATTTGTTTAAAACATTAACTGAGAATATATTTTCGATGACACATTTCTATAGTACTTTACAAATTCCAGAGAATTAGGATTTATTTATTTAAACAATTTTTGTAAGGCTTAATTTTTATATTCTTATTCATGGGAGTGTAATGTAATCGTCCGAATTTGCGATCTCTGGTTTTTAACGTAGCGCGCAACGAGAATGTGCCCGCGCAGCGGGCATATTTTTTTAATCTAAATTGTTTAAATAATCAATAATTCTTGTAAATTTACAAAACATATTGAAGAGTCATCGGAAAGTCAATCTCAGGTGACTCCGTAAACCAATTGTTCTGAAATTTTTATGAAAATTGTTTATATAATTAATAATTATTGTAAATTTTTGAAGTATCATAGGAAAGAGGTAATTGAAAAACATTCTTTATTGATTCCGTAAACAAATTGAGCCTATTCTTTAAAAAATAGCCAAACTTTCGATTTTTTTACTAGATTGTTTAAATAATGAATCATTCTTTGAAATTCGCAGAGCATTATAGCAAAAAGTCACTGGAAAGATATTCTGACTTAATTCTATAAAAAATTGAGACTATTCGTTGAAAAATAGCCAAACTCTCAGTTTTGAAATTAAAATTGTTTAAATAATAAAAATTCTTGTAAATTTACAAAGCAACATAGATAACAGTCATCGGAAAGATATTTTATTTGAATTCGTAAACAAATTGAGCCTATTCGTTGAAAAACAGCCAAACTCTGAATATGTTTATGAAAGTTGTTAAAATAATTAACAATTATTGTAAATTTGCGAACTAACATAGGAAAGACTTATTTTTAATACATTATTTTTGTTTCTGTAAACAAATTGAGGCAATTAGTTAAACATAATGATATTACAAATAATAATTCTTGTAAATTTACCAAGCAGCATGGAAAATAGTCATCGAAAAGACATTTCTAGTTGACTCCGTAAACAAATTCTGCTTGAAAAATAGCCAAACTCTGAATATGTTCAGGAAAATTGTTCAAATAATTAAGAATTATTGTATATTTGCAAAGTATCGTATAAAAGATTTCTTGAAAATACATTCTTTCTTGATTCCCTAAAATAATTGATTCTAGTCGTTTAAAAATGACCGATCTCTTAATTTGTGCATGAAAATTGTTTAAATAATTAATAATTCTTGAAAATTTGCGAAGAATCATACAAAAAAGTCATTGGAAAGATATTATTAGCTAATTGTGTATAAAAATTTAACATATTTGTTCAAAAATATGTAACGTAATTGTAACGTATAGGCTTGATCTACTGCATGTATAAGTTGAATATGCCTACCGTTTTTAAATATACTTAGCTTCTGGTAGTGTGCGGGTAATACCACCCGTTAGAAAGTCATTTTCCTCGCTGCGAACACCGCACAAAGCAAGCGATAGAAGGACCCCTCT
>JAABKJ010002042.1:0-27754 GCA_011634705.1 Andricus grossulariae
TTATTATAGGATGTATATAGTTGTATATAGTGTACATAAAGTAAGGGATACTATTCTGGGCAAACATGAAATTAGTTCGGCGAATGTCAGCAGTAAGCTAAGAGAAGTATTCTTCTATCTACCTAGAAGCAATTGACACTTTGACTGGATAATTCACGAAAAAATGTGTTTTTAATGGAATAATTATTTAAATTTGAATATATATTTTTTTATCCTCTTAAAATAAACAGAATTGGTTCTTGCATTTTTTGCAGAACATCTTGAGTACCCACTATAACATATATTTTCACCACCAAGATCGGTCTAGCCATTTTCGAGAAAATTTAATTTTTCATCATTTGTTCATAACTTTTGTAAAAAATTTTGCATTTAGTTGATACTTGGCGAAACTTTATTTAATAGGGGTAGCCACTTACCCCTGCAATATGGATCGCATCCGAGCGGGGGCACCCAGACCATCCTTATTCTGCTACGGCCTTTGTTGGTACTTTAGTCCTATTTCAGCAGTACTTTTTGGCATATAAGTCCTCTGCGAGTACTTGTAAAAAATTTTAGAAATAAAATAGAACTTTTTGAGTTCTTTTGCCCTTATTTGGACACATAAAAATACTCGTAATGCTGTCCGAATAACAATATGAAATATTGAGATGGTAGTCTCTAGAATACTAAATTTCCGGCAAGAGTTGAGAAGAACCCTGGTTGTCTCCGGAAGTGCTCTATCGCTAGTTCGGAAATTGCATGTTGAAAGGCTCGCTTAGCCTCGGGGATATCTTCTCATGTATAGAAATTTATAAGGAATCTTGAGAGCGGAAAAGTGCGAAAAAATGAAGGTAGAAGAAAATAAGCAATGTGACGAGAGAGAGAGAGAGAGGAATTCTCGAGATTTTTCTGCACTTAGATGCACAATTTTCTCATATTTTAAATTGCAGTTTTCTTGCGAAGGGTCTATATTGGAATTTACAATTATCGTTGTACTCGCCAAATCTAATAAAAATCTCTTTAGAGAAGATCCTTTTAATAAAAATTCATTTCTGGTCTTTCATAAAACTATTAACTTTCTTAAATTTCAAAGTTTCATAATACTATCTTAGAGAAGAATTTTCAACAAAAAGAAAAGATGAATTTTCAACCTCAAAGGATGAATGTTCTGTCCAAATAGACGACTGTTCAACAAAACAAAATTTTTGACAAAAACAAGGTGACCTTTGAACAAAATCCTTGAATTTTTAACCAAATATTTGAATTTTCATTCTGCGAAGATTTGCAACCTAATAATTACATTTTTTAGAATACTGTTGACTTTTTAACAAAAAAAGATGAATGTTCAATATAAAAGGACGAATTTTCTGTCCAAATTGAAGAATATTCAACAAAACAGTTGAATTTTCGACTAAAAAATGTGACTTTTTAGGGAAAATTCTTGAATTTTCAACCAAATAAGTAAATTTTTTAGAAGACTGTTGAATTTTCAAAAAAAAAAGATAAATTTTCAAATATAAAAGGACGAATCTTTTTGCCAAATTGACGAATTTTTAAAAAAAGTTAAATTTTCAACAATGAAAGATGAACTTTTAACAAAATTCTTGAACTTTCAGCCAAATAATTTAATTTTTTAGAAGACGGATGAATTTTCAATCTAAAATGACGAATTTTTTGTCCATATAGAAGAATGTCAATCAAACAGTTGAATTTTCAACAAAAAAAAAGACTTTTTGGAAAATACTTGAACTTTCAATCAAATAGTTGAATATTCAATCTACAAACATGAATTTTCAAAAAAATTTTTAAATATTTTTGAAGAGAGTAGAATTTCCAACAACCAAAAATATGACTTTTTAGCAAAATACTAGAATGTTTCACCAAATAATTGAATTTTCAAGCAAATAATTGAATTTTTCAGAAGGCTGTTGAATTTTTAACAAAAAAGAAAAATCTTCAATATAAAAGGATTTTTTGTCCATATAGACGAATGATCAACAAAGCAGTTAAATTTTCGATAAAAATTATAACTTTCTAACAGAATACTTTAATTTTAAACCAAATCATTGAATGTTCAATCTGAAAATATGAATTTTCAAAAAATTATCAAATTTTTTCGAAGATAGTGGAATTTTCAACAAAAAAAGATAAATTTTCAATATAAAAGGACAAATTTTCTGCTGAATAGATGAATTTTCAACAAAACAGTTGAATTTTCGACCAAATAATATGACTTTTTAACACAACACTTGAATTGCTAACCAAATCATTGGATATTGCATCTGCAAACATAAATTAAAAAAAAATATATTCAATTTTTTTGAAGACAGTAGAATTTTCAACGAAAATCTACAAAAAATCTACAAAACAGTTGAATTTTCGACCAGAAAATATGACTTTTTAACAAAATACTGGAATTTTTAACCAAATCGTTGAATATTACATATGCAAAAAATTTTTTTTTTTAAATTGAATTTTTTTGAAGACAGTAGAATTTTCCACAAAAAAATGTCAATATAAAGGACACATTTTGTGCTCAAATTGACGAATGTTCAACAAAACAGTTGAATTTTCGAACAAAAAAGATGAATTTCCAATGAATTGTTCAATTTTTAACCAATTCGTTGAATATTCAATCTACAAACATAAATTTTCAAACAAAATTATTAATTTTTTTGAAGACAGTAGAATTTTTAGTAAAAAATATATGATATATGTTCAACCGAATAATTGAATTTACTACCTACAAAGGGGAATTTTCAACCAAATAATTGAATTTTTCATGAGACTATTGCAGGAAAAAAAAGATGAATTTTCAAAAAAAAAATTAATTCATTTTTTTGATGACAGTAGAATTTTGAACAAAAATATGTGACTTTTTAATAAAATACTTTAATGTTTAGCCAATTAATTGAATTTTCTACCTGCAAAGGTGAATTTTCAACCAAATAATTGAATTTTTTAGATGATTGTTGAATTTAAAGAAAAAGATGAATTTTTAACAAAATACCTAAATTTATAACCAAATCGTTAAATATTCAATCTACAAACACGAATTTTCGAAAAAAATTGAATAATTTTTGTGAAGAGTGTAGAATTAAAAAAAAAATTTGTCTTTTTAAAAAATACTAGAAATTTTAACCAAATAGTTGAATTTTCAATCCGCAGACATGAATTAAAAAAAATCATTTAATTTTTTTGAAGACAGTAAAATATTTAACAAAAAAAGTTTAATTTTCAGTATAAAGGGACGAATTTTCTGTCGAAATAGACAAAGTTTCAACAAAACAGTTAAGTTCTCTACCAAAAAAGATGACCTTTCAACAAAATCCTTGAACTTTCACCAAAATAATTCAATTTTTTAGAAGTCTGCTGAATTTTCAAAAAAGAAAAGAGTGAATTTTAATCTAAAATGACGAATTTTATGTCCAAATAGACAAATTTTCCACAGAACGGTTGAATTTTTTATCAATAAGGATGACTTTCCAACATAAATTTGAATTTGTAGCTAAATCGTTTTGAATATTCAATCTGCAAACATGAATTTTCAAAAAAATAATTGAATTTCTTTTAAGACAGTAGAATTTTCAAGAAAAAAGAGGTTAATTTTCAATATAAAAGTACGAATTTTCTGTCGAAATATACGAATGTTCAAAAAAACAATTAAGTTTTTTTTTACCAAAAAAGATGACCTTTAACAAAATCCTTGAAATTTTCATCAAATAATTGAATTTTTATAAGTATGTTGAATTTTCAACCAAAAAATATGAATTTTCAATATAAAAGGATGAGTTTTCTGTCCAAACACAGAAATAATTTGAAAGAGGAAATTAGTTCTAATTCCAAAATACACTGTAAAGATTTTTTTCGGGGAAATTATCGAAAATTTTTGGGACGCAATAAACCCGACAGTTCGGTAATTTTTAGAGAAATATCTCCGGGAAATTTTCCTAAAAATAATTATGCAGGTGGCGCTCCTACTGTGGAAATAGAAACAATAGTTTTGAATAAGGCTCAAATGAAAAATAAACTACACAATTTTGTTTTAAAGAATTAATTACTTTCTTTGTAAAGGAAAAGATATTATGATACATAATAATTAATTTAGGTTTAAAAAAGTTCAAATAAAAATGTTCATTTGAACGTTCATGACTTGACGTACATAAAAAATGGGAAGTTTCTAAAATAAATCTATTTGGATGTAATTATTCTCTAGTTCCAAATGGCAGAATAACTAAAAAATCGGAATAATTGCCACAGTGTTAAGTGATAAAAACCATATGAATTTCAAAAAATGTTGAGAAAATATTGTTTCTTTATCAGGAAAACTAGTTAAACCAAATCCCTATTCCATTCCTAATTATTTCCTAATCTATACTTACAAATTACTACAAAAAAAGAGAAAATTCCGAAAATGTTCTGGTTTTCCTTATTTTCTAACTTTTTCGGAAAATTTCCGTACAGAATAAAAATATTCCCTGCAGTAATATTACCTCAAAAAACTGTACTTCTCCACAAAAATATTGGAAAAACATTCTTTCCCAATTTTATTCGGAAAATTAACAATAGTTAGAAAAAAATTCCCTATTATATTTTGAATAATTTTTTACTTTATACTGCTATAATTACTGAAAATGTGGGAAAATTCTTAAAGCGTCATGGTGTTTCTTTATTCCCTAAGTCATTGGGAAAATTACCATAAATAATGGAAATATTACTTATAAAAACGGTAATTTTCCAGAAAATTTGAAAAAAGTTTCTTTTCCTATTTCAACAGGGAAATAAGCAATAGTTGAGGAAAAATCCCGTTTTTTATTTTACGTAAATTTATCAAGTCTTTCCATTTTATATTATAAAACTTTAATGAATTTAAATATCAGACAATTTTGTACGTTTAAAATTGAAACAAAAAAATGTATAATATTGAAACATAAACTTACTCAATTTAAAAGTGACTAAAATTGAAACCAAACAATTTGGAATATTTGAAATTATTAAATTAAAAATTGATTATCAAGGCTTTTAGTATGAAATTTTGCAATTTCGAAAGATTCAATGGTTAGTTTCAAGGCCTTGACAATTAAACTGATTTAGAATTGCGTCTACAGAACTAGAATTTCAAATTAAAATGATATAAATTTTAAAGATGATAAATATATTATAAATAAGTCGTTGAAAATAATTAATTTCCAAAACACGCATCACTATTTTTGAAATTAATCATTTTAATCTGAAGTGCAAAATTAATAACTTGAAAATCGACGATAATGCATTTTCTTCCAAGGAGAAGAACTTCATGTTGACGACGATTTAATAAGATGTCAAACTGTCGTATACTAATAAACTATAAAATATGGCCACATTCACATGATAGAAAAATTTTCGAGACAAAAATCGAGCGTAAGCATAGGAGCTTCAATGTGGATTTATTATTATCTCGCACTTGCGAGATGGATGCAGAGGGCTATCATCCTTGAGTCGCTCCGTGTCCTAAAGGCACACGAGGGTATCGCCAGTCCGTCGATGTGATTTCGTCGAGTCCTGTGTCCACCCATCTCGCGGTCGTGAGACGTGGCCATAGGTGTGATTTACCGTGGTTTTATTGGGAACCAGTGTCATTTTCATAGATGGCACGTGCGGAAGTTGCTTAAACTGTTTTTAAATGGAATATAACATAATAATTTTGAAGGATTTCTAACATAAGAATCAGTATTTCAAATCAGATTTCAATTTTTCAGTTTTACGAAAAGTTGAATAAAGGTCAAAGCATCGACAACTGTATTTTGGTGATTGTGAATTCTCTTTTGTTGAAGCTCCTTCGGCTTTAATGAACACATTCTTATGACGTATCTCGTGTTTCGCACTTGATTTTGTCCAAAATGTGAACGTTTCTATATTATATTCAACACTTTTATATCAAATGTATGTTGCATTTATTTATATAAATCCCCCTGGAATTCATAATATGCATTGGTATTAAAACATATGTCTTTTTCATTGTCTTGTTTTTATAATTGAAAAAAATGTGCATCCTATAAGAGAAAAAAAAATTAATATTGAGCATTTTATTGCAACTTGTGTCCTTTTTCCAAAAGTTTAATTTTTTTATTTTTCAATCATGTTTTTTACGATCAAAGAAAATCTACTCTTTCTATGTAAAAATTATTGATTAAAAATTTGAAGATCCTCTTTGGGTGAACAACTTTTGCCTATAATTTTTTTTTCGTACCTTGTGTCGTTCCAAAAAATTAAATTTTTCCATTTTTAATGTTATTTTGAACGATTAAAACAAAAACTACGCATCTTATCAAAGAATGATTGAAAACAACATTTTTATCTCTTTTTGGATGAGCAGCATTTGCCAATTCATTTTTTTTATTGTTTCTGTCATTTGCCCAAAAATTAAATTCTTTAATTTTTAATGTCGGTGTTTACGAATAAAACAAAAACCACGCATCCTATGAAAAAATAATTCATAAAAAATTTGCAGCTCTTTTTGGGTGAACAACTTTTGACTTTTTTTTTCGTAGCATGTGTCGTTTGTCAAAAATTTAATTTTTTCATTTCTAATGTTGTTTTTTACAAATAAACCAAAAACAACGTATCCTATGAAAAAGTGATTCATGACAAATTTGTAGATATTTTTTGGGTGTACAATTTTTGTTTATTCATATTTTTTCGTATCTTGCATAGAATATTAGTGACATTTTGCAATATAAATCTTTGGACTCATTCTTTGGCCAACCGAAAAGGATTAAAAATTAAATATAATTTTTTTTCCAATATTGCATACGCAGATTTAAAAGTTAGAACTTCAGAATTTATGAGTTTCGAAGATTTCAGATACTTAGAAATTTTGCTGAAAATAATTAGGATAAAAAAAGAGAAAGAAATATATCAAAGCTGGCAAAATTTTCAGATTTACCTTCAGAGTCATTTAGTATATAAATATTAATAATTAAATTCAAGTAAAAAGAAATTGTTCATAAATAAATCCGAATAAATAATATAAATAACCTGCAAAATATAAAAGGGATTAGGTCTTATGACATTCCATTCTTGCAAAATGCAATGTCCCAAGAATCGCTAAACTGAAACATGAAAAAATTATTCATTGAATATATTTGCTTTTATTTAACCTGGCTGTGAGAACGGATGCTCCTTTGAATCATTAGTTCATTGCCGATAGTGAATGAGTTGACACTGGAAAAATATTCTCAGTATTTTGTTATTATAATCATTATTGTATATTAAATTGGCTTCTACGAAAAAACATCAGTCCCAAATACAAAAGTTTTCCTCTCAAAAGAAAAACAGAAACAAATAAAAAATTTGCAGAGTTCAGCACGAAGTTAAGGTTCAGGTAAATTTTTCATTATGTATGGTAGTACTCAGATTCATTTCAATAAATCTAGCTTAAAATAGTTTTTTTTTTCTTCAGAAAATGTTATCGATATTAGTATATATTTTCATGACTACTGCAGCAATACTTTCTACTATTTTCTACTTTTTTGAAAACCGAGAATTAAAAAAAAGAGTTGTACATTTTCCTGGGCCGAAGTCATATCCACTTATAGGATCTGCTTACGTTTTTTTTGGAGACCCCAGATGTAAGTAGTATTTTCTCATGATTATATATAAGTCCTAGAATCAAATCATAAAGGAAAATAATGATTCTTATAGTATTTGCATATTCGATACCCATTTAAAACTTTTCTTGTTTGTTATTTTATCGTGTTCTGCAAATAGAAGTGATAATAAAAAGAAAATCTTATGGCCAGTAATAATAATGGTAGTTTTTAATTATTTTTAGATTTTTTGAACAGAATGACAAACCTCTTCAAGACTTATCCCTCTCCTTTTAAATTAGTTGTGGGACCTAAGATATGCATAGGCATTTGTGATCCAGAACAAATCAAAGTAAGAGATAAAAAATTGGAATAAATATTATTTAAGAAAATACGCTATTTATAATTTTGATTTTCAAGAATATTCTTATGAGTCCGAAAGCTTTGGAAAAGGATGATTTTTATAAATTCGGTAAATCTTGGGTAGGAAACGGGATGCTAACAGCACCAGGTAGTACTATATAATTTTGTAAATAATATTAAATACCCCCTTTGCAATTTTTATTACCATTTTCTAATTGTTTAGCTTCAATCTGGCGTATTCATCGAAAATTAATTCAACCAGCATTCAATATAAAAGTTCTCGAGTCATTTGTTGAAGTATTTCAAAAACACGCGACCATTATGACAAATGAAATGTCGGCAGAAGTTGACGGAAAGGAATTTCACGCTATTCACTATCTTTCATCTTGTACTTTAAATATCATATGTGGTAGGAACAATTGTATATTATGCATTACAAAAAGATAATAGTTTTCACAATTCAAAATTTTTTTATCAGAAAGTACTATGGGTGTATCAATACTATCTGAAGAAGAAAAGAAAAAAGGATATTTAGAAGAATCTGAAAGGTATTATTTTCAAATGATATTTATTTCAAAGATTAATATTCCTTTTTTACAGAGCAGTTATCGCGATGTGTAAAAGGTCATTTAAAGTTTGGTTACATCCAGACATTTTTTTCAATTTGACCAAAACTTCGAAAAAGTTTCATGAGTCGGTTGGGTACTTGCACAGTATTAGCAATTATGTACGTATGATTGGAATTTTTCTTCAAATAACGTTATTACATTCATATATTTTTGTAGATTATTCAAAAAAGGCGGAGCGAAATAGAAAAAGAATCAGCTACAAGTAAAAGAATATAGTTTTTCCTTCAAATAAATTTTCTCTATAATGTTCATTCTAAGAATTTTAATCTTTTAGGTAAATTTTTAGGACAAAGGAAACCCTTTCTAGATTTATTATTAGAGTTGTCTGACAATGAAAAAAAATTATCTGAAGAAGAAATTCGAGAGGAAGTTGATACACTCTTGTTTGGGGTAATTTTGATCTTACATGGAAAAGTACAGTCCCTTGCCATATTATAAGGATGAAGCTAAAAAATTAGAATTTTTACATTATTTTGGTCATTTATTGTGAGTATTTTGAGCATACTTGTGTTTTTAAACTCCTAGTTCACCAGATTCGCCAGAAGAATTAGCATGTTTTTAGCTGAGAAAAAAGTCACCATTCTCGACTTGCCAGGAAATTCTCCAGATATGAATCTCATCGAGAACGTTTGGGACTTTATGAAGTGTGAAGTAGGTACGCTCCTACAACTAAGCGAAAGCTAATTCCGATAATCATTCACACGTGGGTAGATCGCCCAGAGATAAAGACAGTCTAGGAGCCAGCGACATAGGACCTTGAGTCATCGCATATATTGATAAAAAAAATTAGGAATGATAGTTTGCATGCAGGGTAATAACGAACCGCCATGCTGATCAAGTAAATCCTAAACCCACGTACCTACAATAATGATTGAAAAATTAATTTTTCCTCAAAATTAGCATGATCGCGGAATGATGAGACTAATTCCCTTTGCGCCCGGTCAACAGGGGTTGGGCACCGATTAAGGGCAGGCCCATATATTTCCAATGAGTCCTCGATGCCGCCAATCACGTGATTTGGTTTTTTTAAATTCCGCAATCATGCTAATTTTAAGGGAAAATTAATTTTTCAATAATTAATTAAGGTACGTGGTTTCAGGATTTGCTTGGTCAGCATGGTGGTTCGTTATCACCCTACATGCAAACTATCATTCCTATTTTTTCTAACCATTATTCGCGATGACACAAAGTCCAGTGTCGCTGGCTCTTAGACTAAGAGAAAAATTGAAAACTGTATGAACAGTATGCCTCGTCGCATTGAAGCTGTATTATTTGGCCTAATAATATGGCAAGGCACTGTACTAAGATTACAAATAAATTGAAAGTAAGCTGCAGTAATTGTATTTTGCAGGGACATGACACAACAGCAAACATTATGTCTTTTGCTTTATTTATGTTGGCTTTGCATCCAGATATACAGGTGGTAATAATTTAGGATATGGGGGAGACTAGTATAGACTGAATAATGTATATTTTTGTTAACAAAAAGTAGACTGATTACACAGCTCCACAAAAAAGTAGGTTGTCCGACGGACAAGATTAGTTATATCCTATGGATTTTGTGTAGCTGGATCTGAATCTAAGGTCAGAATTCCGCCATCACTCTCAGGTTTTCTCTAACCTCAAAAAACATTGCTTTTTGGCTACCTTTGTATTGAAAAACATGTAATAATAAAACCCTTTTTTTCAATCTCGACCACAAATTCGGATTCAGCGGCAAAAAATACAGAGGAATGGTCCTTGTTGGTCCACTGGGCCCAATACATTGCGGTGGGGGATGGGTTGCACAGAGAACAATACCGTAAAACCTTGCCGGAAAAAGTTTGATGGGGTTGAGTTGCTCCAAAAGATGGTTTGGGCTACGGCGTGGTTCCCAGGTAAGCTGGATGACCCGTCTTTGGTCCTTCGGCGATTGGAGGGATAACCTTTCACTAAGGACAGCATCCCAGCGAATCGACAAGCACGAACGGCCTCAGGAAGAAGACATAGCGGAAGGTGCCAAGCAACTTCTAGTTGTACAAGTTCCTGAGTCCCAGACGAGGGCTCTTGCGGTCCTTAATAACAGGCCCTTCTACCACCTTGAACAGGTCGACTTTAGGGTAGCCAGCCAGGGATAGGAGGAGCCTGTCGGGACACAGGAAGACCGGGAGCAGACCTAAAATGACTGCTGCTGGCCTAAACATTACCCAAATTAACTTGTATCACAGAAAAGGCGTCGGTCCAGGAGGACAAAAAGGATCATTTTCATGTATTTTTCGCCGTTGAATCCGAATTTGTGGTCGAGATTGAAAAGAACATGGGTTTTTTTGTTAAATATTTTTCAATGCAAAAATAGCCACAAAACTATGTTTTTTGAGGCCATACAAAACCTAAAGCTGATGGCGGAATTCCGACCTTGGATTCGGATTCAGCGACCCAAAATTCATAGGATGTGACTACTCTCGTCCGTCGGAAAACCTAATTTTTTTTGTGGGGCTGTGTTATCCTTCTCGTGAATAATTATTAGAGACAGTCAAATATTAACCTTTCTCTTTTGTTCAGGAGCTTGCGCGATGAGTAGGAAAGAAGTATACTGGACCCACATACCTTAATTCTTTATTGAAAAATTAATTTTTCAATAAATAATTAAGGTATGTGGGTTCAGGATTTGCATGTTCAGTATGGCTGTTCGTTATTACCTTACATGCAAACTATCATTCCTAATTTGTTTATCAATATCCGCGATGACGCAAGGTCCAGTGTCACTGGCTCATGGACTATTAGGTGGTAGATCACTTTTTGCGCAAGTGGCTAGCCGTCTGAAGCCGGCTTCAGACTCAACCACCTTCGTTCTATGATACGGAAATTCAGAAGCTACCAATTTAATGGCAAGAATGCCTTAATTGTAGTGAAATTTATATAGAAAAATAATTATTTTGTACTTTGTAACCAATTTTATTTAATAAAAAGTTATAAAAAAATACGACTTATATTTGACTGTTCCTCGTAATTTCTATTGTGACAAAATTCGCATTACCTAGTGTATGCCAGTATCCTCTACTTATTTGATAATTTACATTAAACTGTAGAATAATTATATTCATAGGATAAAGCTTATGAAGAAATATACAATACTTTTGAATCTGAGGACCCGGAAGTTAAACCTGTAGATCATAAGGATTTACCAAAATTAGAGTATTTAGAGAGAGTGATTAAAGAAACTCTTAGACTTTTCCCCGTTACTCCCGTTCTTTTACGGAAAGTAACTGATGATTTGGATATTGGTAAGCATTATGATTTCCTCGCTTTTTCAAAATAAAATATATTCCTTACATTTAAACTGTTGATTTTATCTTTAGGAGCATATACAATACCGAAAGGGTGCTCGGCAGCTCTTCCAATATTTAACCTTCACCGTGATGAACAATATTGGCCCAATCCATTAAAATTTGACCCAGACAGATTTTTGCCCGAAGAAGTTGATAAACGACATCCTTTCACCTTTCTTCCTTTCAGTGGTGGACCAAGAAACTGCATAGGTTTGTACATATTTGAACTACAAAACATTAGGGTATAGGAGAGACTGGTACATTCTTACCAGTGTTCCCACAATGAAAATTGCGTTTTTACTCTGAGAATGTACTCAGAATTCTGAAATTTTACTTTCAATGGAGCGTTGCGGCAGCTCCGCATACTATCACATTTTTGCTCAAAATTCAAATTAATAAATTTAAAAAAGGCTAATTCTTATTGTTTATGCACTGCGAACGTCCTTTTCTTCAGTAAAAAAAATGGTACAATGCTAATCGAATCAAACTGTCGAATCATGGGTTGCAGTCGAAACCGAACTGATTCGATAAAAATAGAAAACACATTACAGATCTGACCTAAGAAAACTGGTTCGTTAAAAAATTAAAAAGAACAAATATGATTGAAGAAAACTGGCAAATTTGTATTATGGGAGCCACCAGCTAATCTGTAAATAATATTAATATTGTTTGAATACTATCTCGTTGTTTAATTATTATGCAACTGTACATAACAACTTAATTGACATATACTTACTTAACTGCAACAGATAGTACAACTGTACATGACAATGACGGGAACTTCAACATTCATTTTTCGCAATGAATCTTTATTAATTGACATAAGTCAATATGAAAATGAATAGTATACGACCGACCTGTAATACATAAAATACATTTTTACTGCAAAATAATTTTGAAGAGGCAACTTTTTTTAAATATTAGAAATCTTCTTACTTAAAATTAAAAATCATTCCATATTCTGTTGAGCAATTACGACTGTTTCAATATTAATTGCGTCTTGCAGCAACTGCAGAATCTCGACAATTTATGGATTCTCACTCCTTTCTGCTACCGTATTAATCTTTTCCAAATAAGCTTTTATGTGTTTGGCTGACATATTTTTGTAATCTAAATCGCCGTTTCTTAGCGCATCTCTTATCCGAAGAAGGCATGCATATGTAAATACGTGAAACCGGTGTCGAAGCTTCGATTTGATTAAGTTAAGCTGCGAGAAAGCTCTCTCTGCAGCTACAGAAGAGTGTGGCAAAACCATAATATATTTGACAACCTGCATAAATTGGGAAAGGCTGCATCACAAGATTCCTCTGGCGCCTTTTGTACTGCATACCAGAAGTCGATAGTTTCCGTTTTCTTATAATCATCGAAAGCAAAAGTTGACTCGGCAATGGAGAAGATTGCCCCGCATGAAGCATTTTTTATTATAAAGTTCAATGCATACTTTAAGTACGGATTATCAAAATCGAACCGCATTTTAATTTGATTGCACAATTCTAGGTAAAAATCAAGTGCCCGCAAGCGAAAATTGTGCAGCTCTGTTGGATCAATCTCAATTCCGGTTTAAAGAAAAACATCGACTTTGGCACCAAAGTACATTAGATCCAATGGCATGAAATGCCTGGAGTTTCTCAAGGACCTCTTTCTCTACGAAATTCTTGAGAATCTGTCTGTGTAAGTTGCTCACTTGGTCTAGCAACACTTTTCTTTTGGCTTTTCGCTGTGAAATTCGAGGTTGAGTATTGTGATTAATTCAAGGGCGTACGAGAGAAAATTGTAATGCACTTTGTAGATGTTATTATTTAAAGTGTTAAGCAGGTTTTTAGCCGAAGGAAGATTTTCTTCTTTTACAGCTCCTTAAAAAAAAGAAGAATCAACTTTGGCCAGTGTCCGAGTATCCTATTCACCACAAGCTGAAATTATTATCATTATTAGTTCGAGAGTGAATGTAGTTTAAAAGATGATATATGAAAATTATAAATCAGTTCAAAAATGTAAAAGTATAGAATTCATTAATAATAAAAGAATAATAATATACTCACATGAAGTGAAAGCCACCTAGTTTGAGCGGGTTTCAGAATTTTTTTCGGTTTTTCGTCAAAAAAAATTTGGGATTCTTTCAGTTTATTTTGTTGCTTTGGACTGTTTGAAAAATAATTGTAGATGCCACGAGCAAATTGTTCGACAGTATTTGGAAGTTTTTGGCAAGATCGAGATGCGCATAAGTGCGCAGAATAGCTGACGCATCCTTGGACCATTAAATTTGGACAAATTCTTTTTAACTTTGCTTGGACTCCTTCATATTCACCCATATTAACTGAAGCATTGTCTGCACTAAATCCGGCAACATTTTCGTATGGAATTTTGTTCACGTCGAGAAAACCTTTCACTGCCTGAAATAAAGTTTCAGCTGTGCCATCTGGAATTTCGATTGAATCCCAAAATCGATCATTGACACCTTTATTATGGTCCCAATATTTTATCATCATAACAAGACATTTTTTTGTAGACACATCAGTAGTTTCGTCCATCATGATGAAAAAAGACTCTCTCAATTTCTCTGCAAGTTTATTTCTTGCGTATGGGGAAAGATGAGTCATCAATATTTTTTTGCACTTTGTTCGGCCCATTTTCAAATACCTGGCAATTTCGGAATCAGGGAAACTCGATTGGCAAACCTCTGGAAGAGTATCCATAAGTAATAATGGCAAATTTTGATTGCATAAATAACAAATCAACTTCAGCTCACTATTCTTAACATTACCTTTTAACGTCGTCTTGTTATTAATTGACTCCTTTACGTCAGGTGTTTTTGATACAGATTTTGCTTTTGCAATGTGCCGAGTGCTATTAGCATGTCGCCGTAAATGAAAATCACTACCTTGAACATCCTTTCCACAAATAGTGCATCTCGTTTTGCCATTAAACTCGCGTGCCCATCATACTCCGTTAACCAACTGAAACAGAACTTTTGATTTTTTCGTTTTCCCTTAGTCTTTGATCTTTTTAACTTTGCTTTATTTTTGTCAATTTGACTTGAGCCAGCATTTCCATTTTCAACGTCTTGTGTTGTATTTTCATCACTTTCTGAATTGATGGCAGATTCTTCAGAAGACTTATTGGGTTCATCGTCTATGCAATTATTATTTGTAACGTCATCGGAATCAATATCATTATCTAATGACATCCGTGAACAATCAAAGATTTTTCCATTGGAAGACGTACTTTCTCGTCTCAGTTGACTCAGCGTATTTATTTGGCTTCTTGGTTTGACTATAAACCTTGAAACATAATATGAATAATAATTATTGTATTATTTAAATTAAAAGTTATACGTGATGGCTGAAAAGTTCATCATTTCAAGTCCCAGCCGTTATACATATTTTCATTGTATAATATATTTTTTCGAAAAAATATTTCAATCACGTACTTACATCAAAGCACAGTTAAGTCAAGTTTACAAATTTTAAACGACTCTGTTTAGAAATTATAAACAAAAAAGTAGCAAAAATGTCTGATCACGCTACTGTCCCAAAATATGAATTTAAAATGAAAAATTGCTGAATATCAACAATTTTTTTAAATATTGGATATTCACGAATATCACTTGTATAATTTAAAAAAGATAATACTCAAGAAGATGGTTTAAAATTTTAGATTTAAGTATTTCAAAAAGGGTTAGACTTGAGGGCGTTTCAACCAGATCCTAACCTCAGAATTCAATTCAGTGATTTTACTTAATAAATAATAGACTTACATCTTTCACGGGTGGCCTGAGGTTAATTTTATTCGAAAGTCTTGTCATTTCGGAAATTATTGCAGATCTTGATTCTAGAACATTTTTTACGTTCAAACACGCAATGACGGAAATCGCAGATTGTGCTGTCTTTTTAAGGTCACTTTAAACAAAAATTTGTTTGTTCACTTATTTTTGCATACAAATAGTAGAAGGAAATTAATTTTTAAAAACTTCCTGTTAACGAAATAGTATTTTTTTAATATACGTATACAGTCAATGTATATTTGTAAGGTAATAATTTTCCAACAATTTTTTTAACAAATATAAATATTACGTCACGCATGATTACTATTGTAAGAACATATGGCTTTGAGTAATTGTTGATCATATTGAGCATGATTTAGTAAAACTTTATATCTACTCCACGTCGACAGAAAATCAAAATGGACTGATTCCATAGATTGCTCACTATAAAAACTGAGACCTTTTTTGTACACGGAAAAAGAATCAACGACGCGGTAAAATACAGCGTGCACTTTTGGCGTAACTGAAATGTTTAAATCCAAGTAACTTGTTTTAAATTTCTGAATGGATCGTTCATATTCTGCATGTAATGCACTTCCAAAACAATCTTCAACAACAGTGAAGCCTGCACCACCGTGAGTAACTTCTCGTTTAACATTGCTCTCTTTAATCCAATCATTCGTTACTTGCTCACATTCTACTGGCATTTTATCAATTAGTGTGTTGATAACACCGAGCATCAAATGCAATTCGGGTGGTGGAATAATATCCAAAGGCTCAGTGACATTCACTCACTCCGAAAATGCTCTAGAGTCTAGACCACGGCGCTCCCAATCGCAACTCTCACTGCACGCATCGCGTCGATAATCGGATTGGTTACGGTTGGCGCGCTTATTTGAAATGATTAAATGTGAAAAGCAATTGTGTATAGCAAATAATACGAGTAAAGTTATCCAAAATAATTTTTTGCTCACAAGGGAGACTTATAAAGTGAAATTTACTTATTTATCAGATTTTAGCCTAAAAAATAAATGATCGATTTCAATTTTAAAGAAAGGAATATCTTTTTTAACCTAAATATGAACGTACAATTATTCACAATATTCTTATGCGCTTTACATTTATTATTTGTTCTGAACATTCAACTTACACATTCAATCATTTTAAATAAACACGCCAACGGCAACTATTCAGGTCGGCCCTCCGCGATGGGTAATTCGCTCTTCCGTGGATGGTCGAAATGAGTGAATATAAGATGATCGTGTTGACCATCTCGAAAGGATACCTCGCTTATCCCTGATGGTGAGCCTGGCCTTCTTATAACAGTCAGACTGGTCATAAAATTAGAGTCTCTCCGACTATGTCAAAAAAATTCTGGATGGGTCTTTAGACCATATAAAAGAACGGACTGGCTCCCTAAATTTTGACCATCCATTTTTCTAGATTCTATGAAACTCGCCACGTTCTTTCAATCCGTTGTTCTTCTTACTAGCAAAGCACCAAGGGCATGGATACGCATAGGGCGCAAAAGCTAAAAGAAACACCTTCTTTACACTGAAATCTTTAAAGTTCTTATTTTCATTGCCTGCTTGAAGTTGTCGGCGTTTACTTCTACTTTTTAAATTAACTGTTTCAGTATCAAGATGTTGTATCGATGAAACAAACTTTCAGGAATCCACTACACCCATCAATACCGATTTTCAAATGAACGTTAGAAACATCTCTCTTTTCTTTGATGTAACAAACAAAGTCAGGTACATTTGTGCAATGAATAATTATATGATCCGTGCGCGCTAGAACATCCTTTTTTGTTTTGTTAAATGTTACTATTTCAATTTTGAAAAATTCATCGACGCTATAATTTTTTTTTAACGAGAATTCTTGTAAGATCTGTTTCATTTCGATCGTTTTTTTTTGTTACTTAAATTGTGTTTTAATTTCAATTTGACCATGTCATCAGTAGTTAATTTATACGTTTTGGAATTGTTACTTTTATGTCTTGACTTCACTGAACTAGTATCGACACTTCTAGATAGAGTAGATATTAATCGCTGCTTTTGTTTTGTGTCTAGTTTATTATTTATTTCTTGCAAATTATAAAAAAAATAGATTTAGTACAAGCATGATGAATACCTTGTCGTATTTCACTGAAGCATTCCGTACATTGCTGGATTTTACCTGCTTTACTTTTTTTAGACTATGAGTGAGTAGCTCATACTTTTTCGTATGTAAGGACCTAGCTTAGTTACATAAATAGCACTTGCAATTTTGATTTGATCTTGTTGCTGTAGTTTCACTTGAAAACTTTGAAAAATCTGGCAGTTGAAGATGCACTCTTCTGTTACAAGACGCTGATGTTAAAAATAAATTTTCCTCTTACGTGAATTACATAATGCACATGGCAAATGATCTTCAATCGAAATATCAGTTTTAAGAGCACTGATTAATGTTTGCAGTAATGAATCGTCAATTTTGAACATTTTATGAGTTTTACCAAAGCACAGTAAAAAAATTTTATGTCTGTCTTCATCATGCGTAGCAAGATGATCTTTAGAAAAAGTTTACTGCATTTTACTACTTTTAATGCATAAAGATTGAGCAAGAACAATTCACTTGACACACTATTCATCGACGCGACGCGACACTCGATTTTATTAGTTCGGTAAAACGAATGATACTAAATTTTGAATGAAACAGCATGCAAAAGGACACAAGTGCAACTTTTCAAGTGTATTGCATATATTTTGATTTGTCACCTATACGTATATATGTTCTTTCTGTAAACAAACTCTTTGGCACGATGGATCAACCTTGAAGAAATTCTTAAATACACCAGTTAAAGTATTGTAAGGTAGCGTGTTTCGAGTTTTATAGCGATAAAATATTTTTATATCCATGATAAAAGTACTTCAATCTTATTTATGTCGTAATAATGTATGTAAACATAAAGAAGCGTTCTAAAAAATTTAATTTCCTGTAAAACTAAAGTATTATAAGTTGTAAAATTTTTTTTTAAAGTCTTAAAAGACAGCACCATCTGCGATTTCCGCCATTGCGTGTTTGAACGTAAAAAATGTTCTAGAATCAAGATCTGCAATGATTTCCGAAGTGACAAAACTTTCGAAAAAATTAATCTCAGGGCACCCGTGCTTTGTTAGATACTTAGAGCATACTCCAGTTTTGAATCAAGCCTGTATTCGGATTGAAAAATTTGCTAATTTCAATACTTTTTTGTTAAAACGATTTTTTGGATTCCTCCCAAGCATTTGGAAAAATCTTTTTACTTGAAAAGTATTGAAATTAGCCAATTTTGCACCCCGAACTTTTGATTTCAAACAGGAGTAGGCCCTGTCTATCTGACAAATATGTAATTGTGTTATTGTAGAGTAAAATAAGGCAATTCAATTTTGAGTTTGGGCCCTCAAGATACCTAGGTATACTCGAAGTCAAAATAAAAAATCTCTTATATCTCCGTTCATCGAAGATCAAAGGAAATAAACTTACTTATCCATTTTGATATCCTCCGAGAATCCATTGAATTGCCCGAGTAACAGAATAACCTACAAAAATTGTTTATTGAAGTAAGAACTTATATTTAAAAACAATATTTGATTTCGGTTGTCTCAATTATTATGACAAAATAAAACCTATTCTATCTACAGGGATCGGAACTGCGCAAGCTTAAAAAAATAGTAAAATAGTAACCATACTTCTCTAAAAAAAGTAACCAAAAAGGAAGACTTTTTACCAAAAGGCTTTTAACCAAATTTTTTAATTTTTCTGTCAAAAAAATGTTAAGATAAAAGCAGTAGAATTCATTAAAAAAAGGAGGATTTTTCAACAAAATAGTGTATTTATCAACCAAATTATTGAGTTTTTCTACGGAAACAGGGAAATCTTCCACTGAAAAAGATGAATTTTTAACAAAAACCTTTAACGAAAACTGATTCTTACAGATAATGTGCATTTCTTTATGACAGAAATAATAAAGATGCACTCTTGTAATTTTTACTAGTCACCAATGTGTACTAGTATCTCCTATAATAAAAAAGAACGCTGGCAAAACTAAAAACAGTAAATTTAAAAAAATAATAACGGTAATTTCATGAGAATTGTGCTTCCGCAAAGAAGATTGTTTTGTATTTATTGTATTTTGTATTTACTGTATTTATGATGGAAAAGGCCATTTTTATTACAAAAGATCTCTAAGGAGCTAGAAAAGGGAACTTTTTCGATTGCAAAAGGAGTCTGTGGGGATAGAAAAAGCGATTTCGCCTTCGCTTTTTATTATCAATTTATTATTTATTATTTATTGTCCAAACAGTCACGCAGGACTGTTGAATACATCATCAAAAATTCAAAAATTTTAAAATGTTTAATGAAGAACATTTGTGTATGCTCTAAACATTCTATCGAATTATATCAATTAAATACCACCACGTGTTTGAAAAAATTCGGTTTGCAGGGCGTGTTTGAAATCTTCCAATTTTTTCCCTCGTTTAATAGATATGTAAAGAAACAACCTCAATCTTTCTTTTCAAAGGATTTATTTCATTTAACTCTAGGTATATAATTTTTTTAAGTATAATAAAAATGGCTAAAAAATTCATATCTAAAACATTTTTTGAGAAACATATGAAATCAAAAAATGAAAAATAATTTATTTTGTGTTTTTTTCAGGGCTCGTATTTGCTATGATGTCAATGAAAGTGATTTTGGCCACGATTCTCCGAAAATATGTTATCAAAACTGATAACATCGTGCCTCTGAAGGATATTAAATTAAAGATTCGTATGTTGCTGAAACCTGTTAAGCCCCTCGCCATACAAATTGAGAAAAGGGTTAAATAATAATTTCTTACAAGTGTATTAACGAATTTCATGTATTCTATTAAATAAACTATAGAAATAACTAATTAAAACGATTGATTATTCTAAATGAAATATGTTTAAAGTAAAAAAATACAAAGAAATCTGGTAATTAGTCGTTCGTTTTCAAATAGATTGAAAGAATCAGTATAGCAGTGACAAGGCTCTTTCTTATTTATTTATATACTGGAACATTGTATGGTTTATAATTTTTTCACACATACTACATAAATATAGGTAGGTTTAAAAATGTTTAATTAAAATTCTTTAATTGATCTCTTACAAAAGATATCTCATATTTTGTAACGAGCTTGGAAAAAATATTTTGCTCAGGAGCATTAACTCACGCAGTAAGTATATTATTAGTCATTTATATGTATTATTATAAAATGATTTGAATTTTAAGTTTTAAGTACATAAAACTGACCAAATTTTGATATTTATCAATGTGACATTTTATTAATGCATTTTCATGCAAGAAACTTAATTTTCAACAAAGCTGATGAATTTTTGATGAAAAAAATAAATTATCAAGACGAATTTTTGAAAAAAAAAAGTAATTAAATTTTCGAGTAAAAAAGAAGAATTTTCAACAAAATGAGCGAATTTTTTACTGAAAAAGATCAATTTTCTAGCAAAAATGTAATAATTACATTTTTATTGAAAAAATTCAATTGAAAAAAAAAAAAATTTCAACAAAATTTGTTGCATTTTTAATCAAATATTTGAATTTTCAACCAAAAAGGTTGTTTTGCTACCAAAAACAGATAAATTTCAATGAAATAGACGAGTTTTCAACTAAAGAAGATAAATTTTCAACAAAAAACGAATATTTTAATTTGAAGGTGGGTAAATAAGTTTTCAACCAAATAGAATAATTTTTCAACGAAATATGTAGTTAAAATTTCAAACAAACTGATGCATTTGTAACTAAAAAGATTAAATAAATAAAAATTTCGACGAAAAATGGAATAATTAAATTTTTGGTAATAAAAGTAAATATTCAAACAACAACAAAACTCATTTCAAACCAAAGAAACGGAATTTCAGCCAAAAAGATTAAGTTTCTACCAAATGAGAATAATTTTAAAACAAATATTTTAATTTTTAATGGAATTTTTAACCGCAGAGATTAGTTTTTTACCAAAAAAGACAATTTTTCATCAAAGTAGATGAATTTTGTACTAAATAAGATGTAACAAAAAATAGAATAGTTCAATATTCAGTAAGGGAAATGGCTTTTCAAGCAAATCAAATAAATTTGTTACTGAATAGTTAAATTTTTAATCCAATGGATTTTCTACTAAAAAAATAAAATTTATACAAAAAAAATTTTCAAAGAAAACATATAGGTAAATTTTAATTTAAAAAAATTAATGTTTAAATCAAAATCCAATTTTCTACCGAAGAAAAGACTTTTTAACCAAGAAGGTGAATCTTCTACCAAAAAAGAATAGTTTTTAACAAAATACAACAAAATATTTTAATTTTTAATGGAATTTTCAACCTCATAGTTGAATTTTCAACCAAAAATTTGAATTAGTCAACAAGAAGATTAATATCCTACCACAAAAAACACTTTGTTAACAAAATACGGAAATTTTGAAACAAATATTTGAATTTTCAACTGAAGATTTATACATTGTTTCGTGTCTCAAAATTTCTCCTAGCATAAGCTGCATTCAGCTTAGCAATTAATGACATAATAAAACACTGTTTTTCTTAATGCAATTGATTGATTGGTTGATTAATTAATTAATTAATAATTAGTTAATAATTAATTAGTTTGATACTGCTTGGGGAAATGTTCTGTTCGTCAAGAGTAATAATTTTGATTTTCAACTCTATTGTTAAGTATAGTAATTGGTCAGAATTTAATTTGAGAATTGAAACTGAATTTAATTGTCTAAAATTTTTTTTTTTTCAAATTATAATAAGAAATTCAATAATTCTATTTTAATTTCCTAAGTCGAGAGTGCTTGAAAGTTTCGATTTCTTGAGAAATAAGACATTTTTGTTATGACTGTTAAATTGTAATAAAATTTAAAAGAGTGTTTTTTACGAGGAAGAAAGAGGGGGGATGAAAAATAAATAAAAAGTCCCATCTAAAAATTATTAACAAAAACTTTGTAGATACTTTTTGGGTGAACAACTTTTGTTTTTTAATTTGTTTTCGTACCTGGTGTGGTTTTCCAAAAATTTTATTTTGGTATTTTGAATGTTTTTTTTATGATTAAAACAAAAACTACGCGTCCTATCCAGAAATTATTACTGATAAATTTGTAGCTCTTTTTTGAATCAGCAACTTTTGTTGATTAATTTTTTTTTCATGCTTTGTGTCGTTTTCCCAAAAATTAATTTTTAAAATTTTCAATGTCGTTTTTTACGAATAAAACAATATCTACGCATCCTATGAAAAAAAATGAATGAAAAATTTGTAGCTCTTTTCGGGTGAACAACTTCTGACTTATTATTTTCTTTCGTAGCTTGTGTCGTATGAAAAGTAATTAATAACAAATTTCTAGATTTCTTTTTGGGCGCACAATTTTTATTGATTCATCTTTTTTCTATCTTGCATGGTTTGACCGCAAAATGCAATGATTGATTTTTCATTTTTTTTGTGCGATCAAAATTTGAATTTTCGATTTACAAGAAAATTCAAAATAATAATCTTGTAGGTCTTTCAAAAAGTAACGTTTTTCTCCTGTAGTTTTTTTATTTTTTTATTTTGAAAATGCCTGCAGCTCTGATAATTTTCTTGTTATCCAAAAAAAGTCGTATCAATAAATTGTGCGTACATATATATAATTTCTAAATTTCGAAAAAAATGGTCTCAAAAATTTTTTAAATGCTCTAACTTTTTGAATGTTCATTAAAAATATCTGGTTAACGAAATCGATATTTTTTTGTTGGCCGCTTAGAACGTGGGCCAAAGAATGTAAAAAGAATAATTTCTTAGTATTATTAAAAATTGTTGAAGGATGAGCAGAAAGGTGAGAAATGCATTACTAAATTTTGAGCCTAAAAGAGAGTGAAATGAAACAGAATAATGAGGCTGAGTCATAAAGAAGTCAGTAAGAAGGGGAAAAAGATAAAAAACTTTTTACTCAAATCCTATCCCTGGGGCTAAATTCTCTTGCCGCGCCCTTTAAGACAGGATGCCCACTCAAGGGTGAAGAAGTACCGAGTTTCTACCGAGTTCAGCCAGGAAAGCCTGTTTACAGAGATAGGAGGTTGCAGTGGAAACGAGCAAAAAGAAACGGGATTGTCTTCCGATAAATGTCACGTCTGACCATAGCGTTGCTACTACTACTGCAGTCAATATCTGAAGCCCCCATCGGTTCTGGCATTTCCGGCTAGCCATCAAAGGACAATAAAATAAAGTGTAAAAAAAAAATAAAAATCATAAAATTGTTATTTTCCCTTTATTTCTGGACTTCGTTTATCACAAATGTTATCTATTAGAATTGTATCCAAAGTCACTGGAAATTTAAAATTCCTTGCAACATTTTTAAATTTCGGAATATCCCTTTAATAGATATTGCCCGAAGAATTAAATTGGATTTTTGGTATGAACTAGATTACAAGATTGCAAGATTGCAGGATTCCATGGGATTGCAAAAGATTGTATGAGAATGCATAAGATTCTATGGATTATAGGAAATTCTTTACAGAAAATCAATGCATGGAAAAAAGATCTTCTTCTTTCACTCCGCTGAGATTCGAACCAGAAAACATTTGCTTTCTGTTCAGGTGCTTTTTCCATGAAGCTACTAGAGAGATCGAAAGAAAAAACTTTATTCCAGAAAATATGCGCATTATTATGCTAGATGGTACAAATGAAATTTTGTTAAGGGAATCTGTATTATCATTAGAGAATATCAGAAAATTTTTAACGTCTTTTTCAGACTAGATGGAGTTATGAATTCGATTTCCCTAGTAGCTTAATGGGAAAAGCACCTGACCGGAACTCAGAAGTTCTGTGGTTCGAATCCCAGCGGAGTAAAAGGAGAAGATCTTTTTTTCGGTAAAAATTAATTGAAAATGATTTTCAATTCATAACTCCATCTAGTCTGAAAGAGACGTTGAACATTTTCTGTTTATCTCAAATGATAATAAAGATTCCTTTAGAAAAAATTAGATTTGTACCATATAGTATAATAATGCGTATATTTTCTGAAATAAAGTTTCTTCTTTCGATCTCTCTAGTAGCTTAATGGGGAAAGCACCTGACCTGGAATCAGAAGTTCTGTGGTTCGAATCCCAGCAGAGTGAAAGGAGATCTTTTTCTCAGAAAAAAAAAAAAAAAAATGAATTTCAATTCATAACTCCATCTAGTATCAAAAAGGCGTTTAACATTTTCTGTTTATCTCTAATGATAATACAGATTCCTTTAGAAAAAATTTGATTTGTACCATCTAGCATAATAATGCTTATATATTCTGAAATAAAGTTTCTTCTTTTGATCTCTCTTTTCAAGATTCATCGTTTTAATAGTAAACTCATCTCTTTGGTTGAAAAATAAGCTATTTCGTTAAAAATTTGTCTTTTCTTGGGCTGAAAATTAATTTTTTTTTTACTGAAAATTTGTCTATTCTAGTTGAAGCTTGAACTATTTTGTTGAAAATTTGTTTGATTTTCATTGTGGTTGAAAATATTTTTTTTCAACTGAAAATATAACTATTTCATTTCAATCTTCAATCATTTTAGTTACAAATTCATCTCTTTGGTTAAACATTGATTTTTTCAAATAAAAATGGAACTATTCATTTTTTGGTGGAAAAATTATTTTTTTTTTAGTTGAAAATGTATATGTTTGGTTTGGAATTCAACTATTTCAGTTGAAAATTCATCATTTTACTTAAAAATTCATTACTTTGGTTGAAAATTATGTTTTAAAGTAAAAATTTAACTATTCAATTCATGGTTGGAAACTGTTTTTTTTTTCTTAAGTTCAAACTTCAACTATTTGGTTGAAAATTTGTCTTTTTTAGTTGAAAATTCAACTATTTTGTTGAAAATTCATCTATTTTGTTGAAAAATCGCCGTTTTGGTGAAAAATTAATCTTCTTGTTTTTAAAATTAATCTTTCTACTTGAAAATTAATCTTCTTGATTGAAAATAAAACTACTTGGTCAAACTTGAAACTATTTTGTTAAAAATTCATCTATTTTAGTTGAAGTATCATCATTTCAATTGAAAATTCATCGCTTTGGTTGAAAATTTGTTTTTTTTTTAGAGGAAAATTCATTTTTTAATTGAAAATGAAACCATTGCATTTTCGGTTGAAAATTGCGAGAAAAAATGATCTTTTTTAGTTTGAAATTCAACTATTTGCTTAAAAATTGATGTTTTTTGTTGAAAATTCAACTATTTGTTTGATAATTCACGTGTTTTGTTGAAAAATCGTCTTTTTTGGTAGAAAATTAATCTTTTTGATTAAAAATTCAACTACTTGGTTAAAAGTTCACTTATCCTGTTCAAAGTGCAATATTTTTACTTGATCAGTTAATATTTAAAATGGTTTAAATTTAATTTAATATAGTACTTACATTAATTTTACCTAAATATGCAATGATTTTTAAGTATATGAAGATCATATAAAAATTTGTTTGAACTATTATTCAAAGTTATACGCCTTAGAGACAAATTCAAGATATGTTTGATTATGTTTTTAATATTATTAATTTATTTAATTAATCGATGGTGCTTATATATTTAAGAATGTTTTGTAATATAATTTTTCAAAGCTTTCTAAATCGAACATATTAGTTGAATCCCTAGAAACAAAAAAAAACTTATTTATAATGAACTCGCAAATCGGTTTACATATTCTTATTCGATTGTTTAAAAAAATTAAAATATTTGGATGAACGAAGTCACTCTAAAGTGTCGAGTTTTGATGTGAAATTTTTCATATTACAGGATCAAGATGTAAAAAAGCTCACACTTTTAATAGGTTTTAAAAAAAATTAACCGTTTGCTCATGTCAAATATAAATTGAAATACTGTTGTACACGTCTGGCTTGATTCAATAAAATTTTACATTATAGATCTGGAATTTTTCTCAGCTTCACCATTCAAATAAATGTGACATTTTCCATACCACTGAAATTCAAAAATAAAATTGTAAATAATAAACAAATAAACTAAAAAAGTGACTAAGGTACAATAATAATGTGACTAATGTTCTTTTGAGTTAATAGAAATATAAAAGAATTCGATAAAATTCATAAAAATTCTAGGTGGATTTTAACGACTTCAGCATAGATTCGTAAGAATTTAAAAAAATTCAAAAAATTCAATTGATTTCCGTAAAATTGAAGTAAATTTAAAAGAATTCAAGAAAATTCAAGAAAATTTGAAAAAAATTTTGCGAATTCAATATGAATTCCAAATAATTCAAGTGAATGTACCAAAATTCTTATGATAAAAAAAAAATGAATTCAGATAAATGGGAGTGGAATGAACTAGTGAATAAGAATCTGATTAAATTCATAAGAATTCAAAGTTAATTTAAAAGTCTTCAAATTGACTTTAAAGGCATTGAAAATCCAAAACCAATCCATTGATTTGAGTGTATTTCAAAGAAATTCCAAAAATTTATCCGGGAATACCTTGAAAATGTTTTTTTTTTGGTTTTTAAATATTAAAAAAAAGAATTGTATGGAAACCAAAAAAAAATTGCACCATTTATATTGAATTTACTGGAGTTTTCTGGCTATAATTAGATAATTTTCTATAAATTATATATAATGTACATAAATTGTGTGAAATTTTCTGTAAAATCTAACAAAAAATAATATCCTGTTACTTTCCTCGAAAATGAACCGATTTTTCACCTCTAAAGAAAGGTTAATTAGTGTGGGCATAGCGCGGACAGTGTTCTCTCTCAAACTTTAATTGAAATCTTTACGAAAAATCTTTGAAATCTGTTTAAATCTGTTGAAATCGATTGAAAGTTGTGGAATCCCCCAAAATCTTTAAAATGATTGGAGTTCCTATAAATCTTAATCTTCTTTCCTTGGATTGTTACAATACGTAGAAATCCCTTGAAATAAAATTTAATTTATTCTGAATAGTATAAATCGTTAAAGTCCCTTGAGAATAAACAAAATGTAGTTGAAAATAATCAAAAAGTTTGTTGTAAAGTTAATAATTAATGAGTAATTAACAATTAAAGATTAACAAATCGGAAGCATGTGTTAGATGGACGACAGTCCATGTGTGACTAGGGTGGTCCAAAAATGCGTTCGAAATTTTTTTTTTTCAATTTTCA